>CM076584.1:1659561246-1659716428 GCA_034641835.2 Pinus albicaulis | reverse complement strand
TAGCCTTGGGTATAATTTCCTTAGTGGAAGCATTCCTATGGAGCTTGGCATATGTCACAAATTGCAAATATTAAATCTAGCAGGAAACATGCAAAATGGGTCAATTCCCCCAAGTCTTGGGGATTTTATGGAGCTAAATTTTTATCTTCATCTTTCAATCAACTCTTTGGAGTGATTGAAGTAGATATATTGAGAACGTGATAATCCTTGGAGTATTTCCATCTATCGAGTAACTCATTGATTGGTGAAATTCCTGCACAGTTGGGGAATTTTTCTAGACTTAGTTTCATTTCCCTATTTCCAAATATTTTAGATGGAGTTATCCCAATAGATATTGGCAAACAATTCATTCTTGAAATGCTAGATGTTTTAAGGAAATACCTCACTCATGAGATTCACAAGGAGCTGGGAAATTTCCATGAGCATTATGTACTTTTGTTCTCAAATACGCTGGACTACACCCCTGGAAAAAATTATATTGATTCTGATCCTACTAGTGGTTTATCAAATAGTGAAAAATTGGAGTTCAACTATTTTCAAGGAGATATTCCTGCCGATATTATCACACTTCCTCGGGTTAAGATTATTTTGGCTCTACAGACAACTCAAAATGGAACCTTCCCTGAGGGTTGGGGTGAATGTAGTAACTTGGAGATCCTTAATTTGTGTCAAAATCTTTTGACTAGTCGAATTCTTATAGTTTTGGGTAGATGCAGGAACTTGTATTTTCTTGCTTGAGAGGCAATAAAATTAGAGGGATGATTCCTAAATTTCCAGTTTCTTTTATGCTTTTCTTTAATGTTAGTGGAAACAAATTATCTAGCAACATTTCAACTTTCTTGAATAATATCTTCACCAAACCACCACTGCTTTCAATAAATGAGTTTTTCGATAGTTCGCAAGCTCAAGTCACCTTTGCTGCTCTTTATTCATCTCTCTTTATGTGTGTTCTTGGGGAAGCAATCTAGATACTTCCATTCTATCTAATCTCTTTATGTGTGGTCTTTGGGGAAGCAATCCAGTCACTTCCATTCTATCTAAGGGTAACAAACAGTAACAAACTTCAAACAGTAACAACTTCACTAGTTTGCTTTCTCCACCACTAATAGATGAAGGGATAATGAAAGAACAACCATATTATGGATTATTATTAAATGACAACCAATTTTTATGGAATATTTATAGCTCCCTTTTTGCTTCATAATAGATATTTCAGAGCTTTGCCTTGAATTTCAGGGCAATCAAATATCAGGGGAAATTTCTGTAGAGGTACTAGGGAATTATAAATCATTGAAGTTCTTAGAGACCTCACATAATCAAATTAAAGGATCAGCATCATTCACCCTTGGGAATATAACATCATGAACACCCTCTGCCATATGCTATGAGTACTCTAGCATATATTCCACCATTCACATAACTTCTAACAATTGACATGTGGGAGCTCATACATTTGCTCATTATATAAATCTCAGGAAATTTTTAGCTCTGGATTCCTCAAAAGTTATAAATTGTTAACCCACTAGTTGAGTAATAATGTAAAATTAAAGTGTTAACTAGTTCAGTAACAATGCAAACTATTGATTATTTTAGAGTTTGGTAGTTACATCAATATGTTGTTAATGCTTACATTTTTTTAAGTGATAGCCCTTGAAGAATGGCGGACGAAAAAGCTTGAAGAAGCTAAGAAACGTGAAGCAATGAAAGCCAGTGTGAATTCCTCCACAGAAGCCAAAGATAGTGGTATGCATTTTTTCTATTCAGATTATGTGTGACTTCAACTGATGGCTTGTCCGTTAGTTGTGATGGCATAGTAATTTTTTGTGACATCAGGTTCTTTTCCTCCCTGCTTCTTTTGGTCCATAGCTCCCAAATCTGGTCGTGTGTTTATACATTATGTATTGGGGTTCCCATGAACCGAGATGGTGGCAAAAGTATTGGAGACTCACTGGGGCCCTGTGTTGGAGGAAGCTGGATTCTCATTACCTCTCGAAGCTTCAAGAGAGGATAGTGGAAAGATGTTGGAGGATGGGCCTGAGATTGGTAATGAAGATATGGGTAGTCTTAGTTTGGTGTTTTTGCTTTTGATTTCTTGGGATTTTGACTACTAGGTTAGCATCACCAAATTATTTTGTCCTCCTCACTGCATTATGTCTTGAACTGAGCGCGTTTTACAAAGTATTCATATAGCAGTCTTATCTATTTTTAAGTTTATGACTTGAGGATTATGGTTTCTTGACAATTTCTCTAGGTTCTTTTTTTTCAGCATATTTAAGGTTATTTTTATGTTGCTAAATTTAACAATTTGATTACTTACGTGCTGGAGAATGGAATTTAGCATTTTGCAGTGAGGAACTGTTAAAATTCAAAGTATTTTTTTTTAACATCTGTTTTCTTTTCCACCTTTCCCCAGGTGTGTTATTTTTCAATGAGTTATTTTTTTTCTTTGTTACTTCAATTTGTCCAAGGGCAGCAAGGGTTTGGAGAATCCTAGCTTAAAATGGTGCAATTAAATCCTGATGCATAGTTTGATATTATTTCTGCAGAATATGGAATCATACTTGGCAAGCCACTTCCTTTCGAATTCCATGAAGAATCACATACAGACTATGACGAAGCTTCAGTTAAATGGGGTCTAATGCACCATTATAAAGAAAGTGTTGCAGATTGTTGTCAAGCTTGCTTAGACCAAGCAAAAAATGTTGAAGAATGTGAAAAGAAGTGTAATAGAGATGGTGGAAAAAGTATTGGAGACTCACTGGGGCCCTGTATTAGAGGAAGCTGGATTCTCATTACCTCCTGAAGCTTCAAGCGAGGAGAGTGGAAAGATGCTGGAGGATGGACCTGAGATCGGTAATGAATATATGGGAAATCTTAGTTTTTTTTTTTAGCTTTTGATTTAAATCTTGTTCTTCTTTTTGTTGCACACTGTTGTTTACATGATTTGAGATTTTGTTACCCTTAAGTCTTGGGTGACCATGTATTGGCTTGGGTAGGAATCATAGAGCCCCCTGCATTTCATCTTTGACAAACATTAATAATGCATGAGGTAGAGAGGCAGTAACGGAGAATACTAGTTTGCAAGGGTTTTGGTTTTGCTTTCCTACTGAATTTTTTATTGGCTTTTGTGATCATTGCATTGTCTCTATCCTTGGATACTAGGGCTCTGCTCAAGTTGAAGAAATCCATAAGCCAAGATCCTATTGGCATTCTCTCTGATTGGAATGAAAATGACAACCACCCTTGCTCATGGAGTAGGCTTGCAAGTGATGGCTTAGGAAGAGTTGTGGGCCTCAACATTAGCAATAGTTTGGATGGGAATAATGGTGTATGGGAATAACTACCATGTTGAGCCATGCTCTAGGTTTTTTCACTTTTCCACATCTAGAATAGAAATTTCAACAAGTTGTTCAAGAGCTGGGATTTTTTCGGAATCGATCCCTCCAATTGCCTTGTATTTTGCTTCATAACTTTGTGGTAAAAAAATGGAGTATTCTGGATTCTTTGGTTGGGTACCGAGGAGGAAATCAGGTGGATTTTAGGCTTACAGGGAAATTCTCTCCATCTGTTGAAAATTTGATAGAGTTGCACATTTTATTGCTGCCTTATAATGAAATCTTTGGGGAGATTCCAAGAGAGATCACAAAACTAAGGGCTCTAGAAGTACTTCAACTTCAAGACAATTCTTTTTTTGGATAAATTTTGTTGGAATTAAAGGAACTAATTACCTTATGTGCACTTAGCCTTGGGTATAATTTCCTTAGTGGAAGCATTCTTATGGAGCTTGGCATATGTCACAAATTGCAAATATTAAATTTAGCAGGAAACATGAAAAATGGGTCAATTCCCCCAAGTCTTGGGGATTTTATGGAGCTAAATTTTTTATCTTCATCTTTCAATCAACTCTCTGGAGTGATTGAAGTAGATCTATTGAGAACATGCTAATCCCTGGAGTATTTCCATCTATCGAGTAACTCATTCATTGGTGAAATTCTTGCACAGTTGGGGAATTGTTCTAGACTTAGTTTCATTTCCCTATTTCCAAATATTTTAGATGGAGTTATCCCAATAGAGATTGACAAACAATCCATGCTTGAAATTCTAGATGTTTTAAGGAACTCCCTCACTCATTAGATTCACAAGGAGCTGGGAAATTTCCATGAGCATTATGTACTTGTGTTCACAAATCCGCTAGACTACACCCCTAGAAAAGATTATATTGATTCTTAGCCTACTGGTGGTTTATCAAACAGTGAAAAATTGGAGCTGCATAGTTGGGGAATTATTCCAGACTTAGTTTCATTTCCCTGTTTCCAAATATTCTAGATGGAGTTATCCCAATAGAGATTGGAAAACAATCCATGCTTGAAATTCTAGATGTTTTAAGGAACTCCCTCACTCATGAGATTCACAAGGAGTTGGGAAATTTCCATGAGAATTATGTACTTGTGTTCACAAATCCATTGGACTACACCCCTGGAAAAATTATATTGATTCTGAGCTTGCTAGTGGTTTATCAAACAGTGAAAATTTGGAGCTGCACAGTTGGGGAATTGTTCTAGACTTAGTTTCATTTCCCTGTTTCCAAATATTTTAGATGGAGTTATCCCAATAGAGATTGGAAAACAATCCATGCTTGAAATCCTAGATGTTTTAAGGAACTCCCTCACTCATGAGATTCACAAGGAGCTGGGAAATTTCCATGAGCATTATGTACTTGTGTTCACAAATCTGCTGGACTACACCCCTGGAAAAAATTATATTGATTCTGAGCCTACTAGTGGTTTATAAAATAGTGAAAAATTGGAGCTGCACAGTTGGGAAATTTTTCTAGACTTAGTTTCATTTCCCTATTTCCAAATATTTTAGATGGAGTTGTCCCAATAGAGATTGGAAAACAATCCATGCTTGAAATTCTATATGTTTTAAGGAACTCCCTCACTCATGAGATTCACAAGGAGCTGGGAAATTTCCATGAGCATTATGTACTTGTGTTCACAAATCCGCTGGACTACACCCATGGAAAAAATTATATTGATTCTGAGCCTACTAGTGGTTTATCAAATAGTGAAAAATTGGAGTTCAACTATTTTCAAGGAGATATTCCTGCTGATCTTATCACACTTCCTCGTGTTAAGATTATTTGGGCTCTACAGACAACTCAAAATGGAACCTTCCTTGAGGGTTGGGGTGAATGTAGTAGCTTGGGGATCCTTAATTTGTGTCAAAATATTTTGACTAGTCGAATTCTTATAGTTTTGGGTAGATGCAGGAACTTGTATTTTCTCGCTTGAGAGGCAATCAACTTAGAGGGATGATTCCTGAATTTTTAGTTTCTTTTATGCTTTTCTTTAATGTTAGTGGAAAAAAATTATCTAGCAACATTTCAACTTGCTCGAATAATAGCTTCACCAAACCACCACTGCTTTCAATAAATGAGTTTTTCGATAGTTCGCAAGCTCAGGTCACCTTTGTTGCTCTTTATTCATCTATATTTATCTGTGGTATTGGGGAAGCAATCCAGATACTTCCATTCTATCTAATCTCTTTATGTGTGGTCATTGGGGAAGCAATCCAATAACTTCCATTCTATCTAAGGGTCTGACGGTGCTTCATGATTTCAAACAGTAACAACTTCAATGGTTTGCTTTCTCCACCACTAATAGATGAAGGGATAATGAAAGAACAACCATCTTATGGATTATTATTAAATGACAACCAATTTTTAGGGAATATTTATAGCTCCCTTTTTTCTTCATAATAGATATTTTAGAGCTTTGCCTTGAACTTCAGGGCAATCAAATATCAGGGGAAATTCTTGTAGAGGTACTAGGGAATTATAAATCATTGAAGTGCTTAGAGACCTCACATAATCAAATTAAAGGATCAACATCATTCACCCTTGGGAATATAACATCATGAAAACCCTCTACCATATGTTATGAGTGCTCTAGCATATATTCCACTGTTCACATAGCTTCTAACAATTGACATTTGGGAGCTCATACATTTTCTCATTATATAAATCTCAGGAACTTTTTAGCTTTGGATTCCTCAAAAGTTATAAATTGTTAACCCACTAGTTGAGTAATACTGTAAAATTAAAGTGTTACCCAGTTTAGTAACAATGCAAACTATTGACTGTTAAATATTGATTGTTTTAGAATTTGGCAGTTACATCAATATGTTGTTAATGCTTACATTTTTTTAAGTGATAGCCCTTGACGAATGGCAGACGAAAAAGCTTGAAGAAGCTAAGAAACGTGAAGCAATGAAAGCTAGTGTGAATTCTTCCATAGAAGCCAAAGATACTGGTATGCATTTTTTCTATTCAAATTATGTGTGACTTCAACTGATGGCTTATCCATTAGATGTGATGGCATAATAATTTTTTGTGACATTAGGTTCTTTTCCTCCCTGCAACTTTTGGTCCACAGCTCCCAAATTTGGGCGTGTGTTTATACATTATGTATTGAGGTCCCCATGAACAGATATGTTGGAAAAAGTATTGGAGACTCATTGGGGCCCTGTGTTGGAGGAAGTTGGATTCTCATTACCTCTCGAAGCTTCAAGCGAGGATAATGGAAAGATGTTGGAGGATGGACCTGAGATTGGTAATGAATATATGTGTAATCTTAGTTTGGTGTTTTTGCTTTTGATTTCTTGGGATTTTGACTACTAGGTTAGCATCACCAAATTATTTTGTCCTCTTCACTGCATTATGTCTTGAGAGCATGTTTTACAAAGTATTCATATAGCAGTATTATCTATTTTTAATTTTATGACTTGAGGATTATGGTTTCCTGACAATTTCTCTAGGTTCCTTTTTTCAACATATTTAAGGTTATTGTTATGTTGCTAAATTTAACAATTTGATTACTTACATGCGGGAGAATGGAATTTAACATTTTGCAGTGAAGAACTGTTAAAATTAAAAGTATTTTGTTTTAACATCTGTTTTCTTTTCCACCTTTTCCCAGGTGTGTTATTTTTGAATGAGTTATATTGTTTATTTGTTCAATTTGTCCAAGGGAAGCAAGGGTTTGGAGAATCCTATCTTAAAATGGTGCAATTAAAGCCTGATGCATTGTTTGATATTATTTCTGTAGAAGATGGAATCATACTTGGCAGGCCACTTCCTTCTGAATGCCATGCAGAACCACATACAGACTATGACGGAGCGACAGTTAAATGGGGTCTGATGCACCATAAAGAAAGTGCTGCAGATTGTTGTCAGGATTTCTTAGACCAAGCAAAAGGTGAAAAGAAGTGTAACATTTGGGTTTACTATCCATTTGAACCTGGTTGCTATTCTCCAGATATATATCAGCACAAGCATCAAGAATGTTGGCTAAAGAAGGTAGAATTCTTATGCTTCCTCTATTGGATATCTTGCATCTTCTGCTATGTGGATTCATAGAGGAGATTTCGCTTTGGATATTATATTCTTTTGTTAAGAAAGATGTTGAAATTTTTTTTTTGGGGAATCTACATACATATTAATGCAAGTTTGGGCCTTTCTTGCTAAATTAGGGACAACTTACTGAAGGGTAGTTTGAAATTTTTTGTTTGTTCTTATTCAAGTTTGAGTTTATTTCAAGACTGCTACAGTCTATGGTCATGTGTGATTATGAATTATAAATTTATATAATTTTTATGTTTCTAGGTTGGAGATTGTAATATTTTCATTGGAGGATGCTACTATTGATGTGCCCAAGGCTCTTGAGTTACTTGGTAGAATTCTTGCAAAACGGGTTGTTGAACGGACATTATTTATTCAAGATATAGCAAGGGAAATTAAGGATGGAGGTACATAGCTAGGAAGCTTATTAGAAACGAGGGGATTTTGAGGTATTTCTCAAGAAGAAAATTTCAAGGTAGTCTGCTCATAATTTTAATGCCTGATCAATTTTGTGGTTTATCTGTGATCTCTCATGTTGACAAGTGAATGGTTGGTTAGTGTTCTCATCCGCAGCTTTCAGCTAGATGGCCCTACTTCAGAGGCACCATGTCTCTTCGTGAGCCTTCAGGATCTTAGTGCGCTCATATTCCAGCAAGTAGATGCGCACCTTTGATTCATCCGTTTCAAATCCTTGATGGTCATATGAACTCATTGCAACAAGTTCCTCTTCAATAGATTGCAGAGTCTATTCATCCTGAATGATCTTCTCCTTTTCCCAAACCCTAGTGAGCCTCTTGACCTCTTTCATCTTGTAGGCAAAGAGAGTAGAGGGGTCTAGGTCCGGTGGTCCTATATGGGTAGTCCAGTACTGAGTGACAACTTCAACATAGGATGCATCCTCAAGCCATGTAGCATTGAATTTGAAGGGTGCCCTTGGATTTGGTGTGCGTCTGGAAAGTTCCATAAAATTGGGAGAGTGATCAAAGAGTCCCCCCTATCCAAACCACTTCCGATAGTTGGGGATATGGGCAAGAATGTCCTCATGGACCAAGAATCTGTTCAATCATCTGGCAAGGGAGGCTTGTCATGTCCTCTTATTGTGCCAAGTAGGTTGTAGTTTGGGTGAAGGGATGTCCACAAGCTGGTGCATTTCATTGAGGGTCTGAATCTGTTCAGATAGGGGATCGAATTGAGCGGAATGTCCCCATGATTCAGCCTGACCGAGAGAGAAATTGAGGTCACCACTGAGTATGAGCCTGTCATGATTCATGAGGGGGAGATTGAGGAAATGATCCCAAAATGTGAGTTGATTAGAGCACAACCCATATATGTTGAAGATGCAAAAGGGAGATCCAAATTAAGTCGATTGTATGTCGGCCCCCAAGTATCCCTCTCCTCGCTAGATATTAAGGAGATTTATCGACCGGGGATTAATGCCCAGTGCAATGCCGCCCGATCGGCCACGAGCATCCAGGGCATGAAAGTTCTAGCTAGGGTGCATGCCTTGAAGAATATTGACAATCGATGATTCAGGGCCAAGGGTCTCTTGGAGGAAAATAATATCACAAGGTGTCAATTGAAGGAGACAAAAATCATGAGGGAATAGATGCATGGGTTGTCTGTGCTCTAAGGACCCGATTGAGAGTGTGTTGACGTCCATCAGCTACCTCCTGACCAGCTTGGAAAATGGCTTTAGAAATATATGATTTGCGACCACGAGAAGATACCCCGATCTTGGGAGGCGGGGAATAATAGCTAATCGGTAGGGGGGGATGCAAATAGCTTTGAGAGGGATTTGAGAAAGTATGAGTGGCTGCCCACAGAGTCAGATGAGGCCTCAGAGGAGAGGGGGAGAGTGGGAGAAGGTATAGAGGGAGGGGTCACAGACGAAGGGAGAGGAGAGGAGGGGAACGTCGACCCAGATACAAAGAGGACCAATGATTGAATAACAGTAGATACAACAGAAAAATCAGAAGCAGAGTAAGGGAGTGAAGTAATACTTGCAGATGGTTGTGCGACGGCTTCTCTGGAGCAGGTAATGCGTGATGAAGGGGGCCGAGGTGGATGAGAAATAGGGGCTTCATTCGGAACACTGGCCTGAGGGGTCGACTGTGCTGAGAAGTCTTCCGAGTGGGCGCCTGTGCCTATGGAGTTGATGCAGGAACACATTCAGTTGGCAGGGAATGTGGAGCCTTCTTCTGCAAGAGTAGGCAGTGCTTATAAAGATGCCCGACCTCGTGACATCTTCTACATTGGTAAGGCACACCTTCATAATCCAGGGGCTGGATCTGGGTAAATTGCTTCCATCGCAATGTAATGGACTCTTCCAAACCCTCTTTGGTGTCCAAATGTACCAAAATTCGAGCCATGGTCATGATACTAGTTGCAATATAAGATTTTTCATGATCAAGATAGGACCTAAGAGCATTGCCAATGTGTGCGAAGGTATCCTAAAACCAGAAGTGCATAGGTATCCCAGGTAATCGAACCTAGATGGGTCCAGCACCCAAGTGCTCTCGCTCAGGGTCGAATAGAGGGCTCCATCTCTTCAACAGGACTGGGGCTTGTTCTATGTGCCAATAACGGGAAACTACCCATTGTAGGTGTTCCGACTGACTGAAACTGAGTGTGAAAAATCCTTTGGGGAGAATGATGACAAAGGGTAAAGCATAAATAAAATGTCCCTAGATCTCCATAGTCCATAGCCGAATTCACTCCGTGTTGTATTTCCGGCCCCGAATGTGTCTGACCAAAACCCTCTCTGTCGTGTCAAGTACATCGCCCATCCTGTGTTGGTCTCCAAATGCGAGGTCGATACCATTATTACCTTTCTTAACACATCCCGACTTCTTGGATGAGCACAGTTGAGATTCAAGGGAGGGTTTCTCCCCTACCGAGTCCGAGGTAGGTTCCTTGATCATCCTGACTACATGTGAGGGTAGATCAATAGGGAGAGTGTCGAAAAAACACCCAGATGGAGGGGGGAATGGCATCGTTCATGAGGGTTCAGCTGGGGCACGTTCGAAAGATGTAAAGGGGGTGTAGAAGGGGGCAACGAAGGTATAGGATACAGGGAGGAGGAGATATCTCGGGGAGGGGGGGAGGACTGTGACAACAGTAGGGATGTTAGAAAATGGTGAGATGCAGGGGATAATGGCACAGATAGCACTGGATCAACTACAGGAAGGGGGGGGAACTTCCTCAGCAATGCGTATGGAAGAGAATCAAAGAGGGTAGGCTAGGGAAGAGGATTCTTCTAGAGAAATATGAGGTCTGGTGGAAGCCCTAGATCCATATGGAAAAACTGCAGATGCGGGAGGTACCTACGCAGACGAAAAAGACATGGAGTGTCGTGGAGTGGACCAGATTGGCAAGCCCTCCAATGGGTCCGGTGAATAATCCAACAGCTCGTCCTCTAATGGGTCTAGGGAATAATCTAGCAGCTCATCCTCCATGGCATCCAATGTCGGTTAATCGATTGTTGCAGAAGAGTGCAAGTATTAGAAAGTGTGAAAGTGGAAGGCAATAAGGGATGGGTGAAAATCAGGAGGCTACGATAGGAGGTGTAGACGGTCTCAGTTCTCGAAGAGGGTAAAACCCATCCCAGTAATGGCGATGTGATCATCCATGGGACCGGCACTCGTTGCTGTGTGCCGAGTGCCCCCTCCATAGTGCATCATCCTCGATCGCCGAGCCTTACAGAAACCCTTAGCAAAAAAAAACTCAAAACGCCTTCCATCCTCATTCACATAATTCAATCATCAACATGGTATAGATGTTGTAATGTCGTCAACATTCCTATGTTATACCAAAATGATTTTTGGTTAACATTCCTATGTGATACCTATGTAAAGGATTCTTTTATCATCGATTAGATATAGGCAACTCAAAAAGACAATTTTCTAGTTATCAGTATTAGTATATTAGTAAAATTGTGACTAATGCCACTCTCTTATTTGGTTCTAATTGAAATGAATCCAAAACTCTAGCTATAAATTTTAAAATTTCATATTTATTTTTAAAATTTCAATATGTTAAAACACATTAACATGACTGCCTATTTTGTTTAAAATTATGGAAATTCACAGTAGATATATGTAAAGGGAGAAAAGAAGAAAAGGAAAAAGAAGAACCTATGTTTTCAGTTAAAACAAAAATCCAATACATATTCATATTTAGCTTAGATCCAAATAGAAAAGGTCAAAACATCTAGCCCCATTGGAAAAATTTCCTCATAAAGAAGACACCAAATATTGCCTGAAACATGGATGTTGAGTGAGCTATTATCAAATGGCTATCATATAAACCACAAAATTGAAATTTTGTATTTATTCGTATTCATGTTTGAGTTTATTTCAAGACTGCTACGGTCTCTGGTCATGTGTGATTATGAATTATGACTATATATAATTTTGATGTTTCTAGGTTGGAGATTGTACTATTTTCATTGGAGGATGTTACTGTTGATGCACCCAAGGCTCTTGAGTTACATGGTAGTATTCTCACAAAAATGGTTGTTGAAGGGATATTCTTTATTCAAGATATAGCAAGGGAAATCAAGGATGGAGGTAAATAGCCCGGAAGCTTATTAGAATCGAGGGGATTTTGAGGTATTTCTCAAGAAGAAAAATTCAAGGTAGTCTACTCACAATTTTAATGCTTGATCAATTTTGAGTTTATCTATGATCTCTCATGTTGAAAAGTGAATGGTTGGTTAGTTTTTAGCTCGTTCTCACATTTTTTGGTTCCTGAAGCTCGAGCACTTTCATATAAAAAATAGGCAATGTTAAACAACACAAATGGTCCACTAGCTCTCTTTTCATTTGCAAATATTATAATGAAGTTTTATTAGAGACACAGTTTGTTTGTCTATTTTGGTCAAAAAAGGTTTTGATCTTGGTTTTATGTGATTTTCAATTTATCGTATGTAGTATGTTGAGAAATGGGAAAGAATAACGTGACATTTATTTTGCATAAATTGATGCTGAAGGGAAAATTTCTTTGACATTTTTGATGTTAAGGCATATGTTGTATAGACTATTTATAGCCTAACTTATGTTATATTCTAGTGTTCATTATCTTTCATGTCTTACACTGCATTTTATTTTATTTTGTTTTCAGAAAATGAAATCAGTATTGATCGTAAGAAGCATGAATTGAAAAAAGAGGAGAGTAATAACATTGGAGCAACAAATGCAAAAAGAGAGAGGAGAACTAGTTCTAGGGATACCCTTCGAGCCAATATCTCGCATAAGACACACATATAAAAACCGATGATCAAGTCTTTAGAGTTGGTGAATTCACTTGTGATGCGTTGGAAACACAATGATAATGTTTTGAAGTGATGAAACAATATTTCACGTGTAAATTGTATTCCAACTAATATTAAGTTGGAAACTCATATTGTAATACTTGATTTTTCATATAATATAATTTGTGGTTGAAATTATCTATAGTTGTACTTTATATTTTTTAGTATTGTGATTAACATATGTAATTTTTTGTTTTCATATTAGATGAACATGCACATTGAAGAAATTTTAAATCATACAAATTAACTTATGTTGATTAATAATGAACACAAGTAAAATGAATATGTGACTAAATTAGTCATTTATAATGATTATTAATGAAATTAAATGAAATGAATATAAAATACTAAATTATTCATTTATATAATGAATAAATGGCTACTGCAAATGATAAATTTGTGACTACAAATGATGACTAAATTTTGCATATATATGACTATTAGTAGGTAATTTACAATATCTTATAACACGACTAAAATTTAGTCATATTTCTTCGGTCATTAATTGGTTTCAAACGATGACTAAAATTTGCACATATATGACTATTAGTAGCCAATTTACATTATCTTATAACATGACCAACATATTGGTCATATTTCTTTGGTCATTAATTGGTTTTCTCGGGTGATCATATAGTCATATATTTTGTTGTATATTTGGTCATTAATTGTGACATTTAATGGCCAAATCAAAGACAAAATCAATTACTAAATGAATGAATAAATGAATGACTGAATCAGTGACCATTTCAAAGACCAAATGAATGACTAAATTAGTGACCAAACCAGTCACTAGACCAATGACCAGATCAATGACCAAATATACAACTAAATAACAAAATTGAGATAACCAATTAATTACTAAGCTAAAAAAAACCAAAAGTTGGTCACGTTATAAGATACTGTAAATTAGCTACTATTGGTCACCGACTGAAAAATAGTTGTTTATATGCAAATTTTAGTCGTTTTTTAGTAACTAATTAGCCATTTTGTACTAGTGTTTGGATTCCATAAGAGACTCTGCCTAGACTTTTATGTGTGCAGATGTGGTTTTTCTCATATCTAACCTGCGTATACAATTTAAAATATTAATAAAATATAAAATCCCTATTAATTGGGTGGGGTTTATAGGATTTTCCTGAGAACGACCTGCACCAGCCCATGGCCAAACTATTTCCCAACTGAAAAAATTATTTGACGAAGTATAAATACACCTCATTGGTAAGGCCTAAGGGAGGAGAGAGAATGGTATTGATACTATAGCTTGTCATAGCCCAGATCAAGTCTAATTATCAATGTGCCTCCTTAACTTCCTGGGTTCAGTAAATCCTTGTTTTATTGTGATGATCACCCCCTTTATGTGACATCCTTTGTGCACCTCTTATGGAAGAAGATTGTTGAGGCTTGGGATGGACAGATCCAGAGGATGGTTTCATTTGGAGTCATGGTTGATTTTAGGTGATCTCTCCACTTTATTTTTACATATAGCAATAATATAAGCTCTATTATATTCCTGATGTCATGTTATTATATGTCTAATATACATGTTAAAGATCTTGTAATCGTTATTTCATGATCATTTTATGATTTTATATGATCTAACATACTGACATTTAGGATATATATGCTATACAACTAGTCAATATGCTTTTCCTTGAGTGATTTACAGGTTTTGAAGCACAAAGAGTAGTAGAGGGTTTGCACCTTGCGGGATTGACATCAAACGTAGGACATATGGGTAAGGTCACATAACCCTATTTTTCTAGTTTAAGCATTAGGACTTGTAATTTGAATGTTTCTTGTGATTGTATGTCTTCCACTCTGTTAGGTCCCTGAACCTAGACCTTAGGGTACATTTTCCTGCAACACCAAATTTTCCAGATCTTTCATCCCGATACTCACCTTTGCGACCCGTACGAAAATTTTTGTGGTCCATCCATCAAGCTTAAATTTCAAGTGGGTCCTCTAATGGCTAGTCAACATCACTCACCCTACTTCTATGTTGACTATCCAACAATCCTAACACTTACCATCTTGCGACTCCTCCTTTGTGCCTTGTTTGAACCATCCTGGGTACTCTCGTCAGGCCTACGTGTAGGGAGTTCTCTATTTTCAACCAATAAAAACATTCCCCACTACTGCTAGGTCCATGTCTGCCCAATGCTTAACATTGTGTATCCTTTAAAACAATCATGAAATTTTCTACGACATTAGTTGTCAACTGGTACCTTTTATCAACCAAATAAAAAGATATTTTCCACTGTTTAGTCTTCCTACATCTGAACAAATTTTCTTTGGAGGCCCCATTAGCATTTTTTCTAGATCTGGAAGCACTATAAACTTGAACTTGCCCCAAAGGGTCCTCCAAAAACTTTTTGATATGCTCATTTTACTTTTAGGGAACCTAACTTTGACTAGTGATAACTCTTGATCCAGGAGGCCATTTTCAAACATCAACATACCATTAGTAATATAATTCCGAGAAGAATCCAACTATGCCACTTCCAAGCACATATAAACTAATATTTTAAGGAAAAATATCCTCCAAATTCTAGGACTCCCAACTATCACAATCATCATATTATGGCTTCTCAAATAATCCAATTACTATTTTGATTCTCTACAATAGAATACAATAACCATGGGAATCCCCTTGAGCTCCACACACCATGCACAAGAATGCTAGCCCCTATTTCCATCACAACTAGCTTATTTAACATCAGTTCCAACACACAGGATGCCACCAATCATTGTGGCAGTGCCAACTTCCCAACACTCTGCTTAGATTGGATGGATCATATGACCACATAAAGAATTGAATGATAAAGGAGTTTTCAATTTTTCCAAAATTTGACCTTCCATGACGAGTCTGTCTCGTAGTGACAAGTGGAAACTATTGATTGGATGACATGGTAGTGATGTGTGAGTGATCTATAATGTGGTGGAAAGGTGATGTGGAATTAACAATTCTTGACACATCATCAGGATGATGTGGCACCTCTAGTGATTTCCACATGGAAATTATAAATGGTAGTTTTATGTTGGTCAAATGAGAAAGAATGGGTGAAACATGGCACCCCTTAGGGGTTTCCACATAGCAGGATGGCATCAAATTTACATCACCATGTAGTAAACCATGGACTCCTAAAGGCACGGTTACATGGCATGGTCATATGGTCACCTAAGGAAATGGCCCAAAGAATTAAGGCTTAAAGGTTAAGGACAAGGTCACGTTGAACCATTAAATGTCATCCCTATATAGTGATAATCATTAATTCTATAATTTTCAACTGAAAACATCTATTAGTTTACAATATATCAAGAATAAACACCTCATGCAAATACATACGACATTGATTCTATCTAAGAAACATCCAATTCAATTGAACGAAATATAAATTTGATCACAAGTTCAAAGGTCAAGTGCTGTATTCATGATATAATTTTATAGTATATGGTTACTAGTTGACAGGTTGATTCCCAAGCATTCTACGGTTTTAGGCTTTGTAAACTATGACACTTTGGATATATATATATATATATATATATATATATATATATGAATGATTTCTCTTATCATGTAATGACTCATCTCGTAGTTCAATTTTTCATATGGATTGGTTTGTTTCTTAAAGGTTGTGTGTGTAAGTCTATTTGGTCTTGGTCAAAATACTTTTTTACGCAGCTATTTGTGTACCTGATTTTACCATTCTATAAAACATAATACATTTTCTATAGTTCGTAAACTTTTATTTTGTATAATATGTCGAGATTATACCATTCTATCGAATGATTAATTTTTGCATAGTTTTATATGTTTTTTTTTAATGTTTTTAGGCTGATTTTAACTTCCAAATTGGATTTCAAAAGAAGCATGATGATTAAGGTTCAACTGTGAATAGTTCTAGAGCCATGAAAATTATTTATGGTGTATTTTTTTATGTTCATAATTATTGTTATGTGTTTTATGGTTTCATGAGCAAGTTGAAGTGAATATTGTGTTAATTCCCAGAGTTGTTCCGAGAATTGTTCTACATGACCATATTGATGTATGTTTCGGGTAATATCACCCTAGAGGTTTGTTGGGTTACAACCTCCACAGAGCAGGGGCATGCTACTTAACAGAGACTCACACAACCATGCACGTTCAGAAAAACTAAATAGAGCATAATGAGAAAGTTACCCGTAGGTCCTATTGTTGAAGAAGATCCCGCAGGGTTCAAACCCCCAGCAACCGTCCTTCCTTCTTAACCTGAAAGACAAGAAGAGACAAGCACGAAGAACTGGTTGTACAGCATATATCTACTCTAAATTTTAGTGAGATTCATATAAAACATTAAATAAATCATAATGAATGCTTGTATAAAAAATATTCTCATACATATAAGCATACACTAACACGTTTATTTCAGGAACATCATGGTACTTATGTATTATAAATAGCATGTACAAAAGTAACGAGTGGAGAGATTACCTGATCCTTCCACGGCCTTCGCAGACCGTCGTCCGGATCCATCCAGCCCTTGCCTCGCTAAGACTCCTTCCAAACTGGTGCATACGAGATGACATATAAAGCGATGTGCATCTCAAGGAAACAAGGGTTTCCTACAATGAACTGGGAAAGTGCAGGAGGCACGGGGAATCAGACTTGGATAGGGAATACCAACAGAGTATAATATCAATAAATTCTCTCTCTCCCTTAGGCCATACACATGAGGGATTTTTATAGTCCCTCCAAGTAGTTTCAATAGTTGGAAACAGTTGGCCACGTGCTGGGGTGGTTGAACTACCTGAGTAACCATCGACCCAGCCCAAAAATAGGGAATAAATATATATTTTTTAATCATTTTAATGGAATACGCGGAAAAGTCTAGCTGGACTCGCGTATACACGCGGAAAATCACAGGCATAGTCGCGTATGGGGATTTTTACACTGTTTTTAAGTGAATTTGTCCAAGTCTATAGGAATGGGTGCCCAAAACCATCAAAGAAATCATGAATCATGTCAAGGTGAGAAATGATGCTATAACAGATGCCCCCTAATATATGAGGTCAAAAGGGGTATATGATGGCCGAAATGTATTATGCACATAGAAAGAACTTCGCAAGGACAAGAGAGGACTTCACCAGATTTCAGCCTGCCAAAAACCAATGAAAGAAAACAGAGAGTCAACTCATGCTGAGGTGGGCATACCCATGCTCAGTCAAAAATACATCATATGGAAAGTACTGAAATAGATCCAACATGTATACAAGTATAGCTGAACTGAAAGTACATAATGAATCATCTGAGCATGGCCCGGAAATACAAGTCTGAATCAATGTCCAAGTATCACATATAAAAATCTGATCAAGGATGGTGCAACTGGATGTCTGATCATATAAGTAACTGAATCTCCAAGTACCGAATCATAAGAGGTGGAACAAACGGTACTATCACGCAACTCGGGAGCCAACATATAGGATGTTGCTGTACTGAACTGCAACATATAAGGGTGGACGACATCACTGGCAGAAACTGAATGGACTGTCAAAAGTGAACCAAAAAATGCTGATGCAACCCGAGGTCTTCACCGATCACTATGGCACAATTCTACACAATGGGAATAAATGAGTTGAAGTCGACCATGTGAGAAATCGTTGGATTACCGGGCATTGATGTATCTCGTTAACCAACGCGAGACAACCCACCGATAATGATAATGAGTGTCAAGGTGCCCCAGTACAATCTGACAAGTGCGAATGAATGAGTTGAAGTCGAACACTTGAAATAATCTACCAATCAGGAGGCAATGATGAATCCCCACTGTCGATAGCGAAGAGTCTGCCACTGATGACTGCAAACCCTAAGGTACTGACAAAAAGACTCTAGATCTTGTTCCCCGAGCAATGAGTCGGAGTCGATGGGAAAAGATCTGCTGGAAGGAAGGCATTAAGGCATCCCACATCAGTCCAGCGCGAGTGTAACCCGCAGGCCAAGATTTGGAAGGAATCGGATGAAGTAGAGTGATGGAACCAAAACCGAAGTATGTTTCCGACATGCACAAGATGAAGCTAGCGCACGGAAGAAACCCTCTGAACCAACCAATAATGAAAGCTGACATAGAGGCGAGAAATCCACCGATAGGGTCAAATGGAAATCAAGGTACTGCACGAATCCCAAGTGTGATAATGTGTGCTGACGTCGAACACGGGGGAAACCACTCAGTCAAAGACCCATGATGATGATCAAATGCTGAGCACGAGGTCACCTATCAATGATGGAAATAGGCCCAAGGTGCGGCTCTAGGCTTGCTCTCAGAGCAATGTGTCGTAGTCGATAAGAGACAAACCCGCCGGCAAGAAGTCAATGGAGACCTTCTCAAACCAGCACGAGCAGAAGATCAAAACATCTGATGTGATAGAACATGATGCGGACAAGACCGGGAAGGCCGACTGAATAATGAGTCAAGAGACACCGCAGAATGGCCGACTCAGGCTAGACTTCCCTTGAACAAAAGCACGACTCTGTGATGACCATGGCAGTAAAAAGTGACACTGTATAAGTCTGTCTTGCAGGAGGCAAAAAAAACTCTCCATATGATTGGAAGAGATAACCAACCGGGGGAGAACTGACAAGTGAAACATGGTAAAGGCTGAACCTAGGTCAAACTAGAACCATCCCAAATGAAGGAAATATATATAAGTATATGTGCTTTGTTCAAGGGCAACAAACTGACTCTGTACTGCCATCAAAATAACGAAGATACATCCCGTTCCCGCTCTTTTTGTTATATTTAATTTTTTTGTCTTTTTCATAATAAGCCTGAAAAAGAATAAAAGAATGCTATGGTACGATGGATAGAACGAGTATCAAGAAAGCAGATGCACTAGTTCCGGGGTTTGGAACAATCCTATGCTCAATGCAAGGTGGCGAAAACTGGTCAGTGATACTCAGAGGAATGTTCCATCCATGGGTACAAAGGTGTCAAGTCGTGATAGCTAAGTGCATGCAATGGTTAACTTGTACATAAAGTCAAGGTCAAAAGTTGGCTTAAACATCGAGTCCAAATGAAGCTGGCTAAAGGCCAGGATAAACAAGTAGCCAATATGCAATGCAGTAATACAACTTAAACGACACCAGGGAGCCTCTAGGGTAAAAGCCAGAAAAAAGATAAGTGATGAAGAAGAAGAATGAAGCTTCAACACATAAGACATGGCGGGACTAAAGAGGACTTCCGAGCCTACATAAAAAGCAACATGGGCAACAAGTGATAGCGAGGGACTAACTAGGAAGCCCATGTAAAGGAAGGCTCTACCATCAAGTCATGATTAAATAATCGGCGAGTGAAATGGGTGTAATACTCATGACCTAATGGGATCGACCCTAAGGCAAGTGATCAGTATGGAGGCTAGTATGCAAGATGCAACGGAAAGTGATTCCCTAACCTATATGCCAGTGAAGATCATATACCTACCGTGACGAGTCGGAAATCATGGATCAAAAACCGGGAAAAATCTCAAAATCGTCAAAATGTACCTGAAAACATACCAAACTGGGCACTTCCAAGCAATTGAGTTATACAGCATAAAATAGATCGAAAAAATAAGCATAAGGAATTTTTGCGAAAATTTTCAATTTTTTAGCCATAAATAGACAAATTACCTCTCATTTGGTTCATTATTGCATAGCTGATTTGGAAAAAGTGCTCTGGAGCAAAAAAATTCTTTCGTCAAATCAGGAACAACCGACCGTCGGAACTCAGCGAAACTTCAGGTAGGCTCCTTAATCATCCTGTTTATTCATTTTGTCTATTTGGAAATTAAAATTAAGTGATTTTTAGCTTTAAAACCCTTGCTAAAATATGCGGACTTGCGCATACGCGGGTTCATTGAAGGAAACTCGCGTATACATGCGACTGTGCAAAAGAAAAACCACGTATGCGCAGGTCCGAAACTTAAAAAGCGTGGCTAATGCATAATTTGATGAAATTTCTCAGGATGACCATCTCATGGAGGGAACGTGAGCATAGCGCAATAGACCAAGAGGTCATGCAAGATCGCGCAACGCAAAATATCCTCTGAAATTGCGGATTGTTCGAATTCTTTAAAATGCCAAATATCAAAAGCGATGTGCGGTTGCTAGAAATGCTCGTAAATTACTGGGAACCAGATCAGGATTGCTTCATAATTGATCAGATGCCACTACGCATTGAAGTGGAAGACATATATTTCATTACTGGACTCTCTCGGAGGGGAGAACTAGTAGAATTGCACGGGAAACCCCTGGGAGGGTTAACCGTGGAAGACTATGTCCACGTATATTGCGTAGAGGGTTCCAAAAAGGTTGGAACTCAGATTGCAATTAAAGATATCATGGATTTGCACATGAAAATCCTCCTTTTCACCATCAGCAGAGTGGCAGGATCTGCCTCACTACATCAGGCGTCTAGGACGCAAATGAGCATAGCTGTAGAGTGTTTGACTCATGTGTACGATTGGTGCACAGCCCTTCTACTGAACATGAAACAACAACTGACTTCTATTCGCCAAGTAAAGACCAAACACTTTTTCTACGGGACCATTTTGACAACATTATTCTTTGAGAAGATTCCAGTTTTGAGACCCAGAGTCATCTCTACTATCAGTAGCCCGCGGGACCCAAGAATTTCCCGTTGGGCGGATATGATGAAGAGACTGGGGGGTAGTGAGGTACCCTGGACCACATGGGACGATGAGTTCTTCCTGTGGTGGGGAGAACAGATCATCGCAGTGGACGACTATCCCTATGCCGGGATGGATTTTCGTGGAGATCCGGATTTAGTTCTTCCACCTGGCACAGCATGGGGAGCAGTCGGTAAGTTTTTGCAAAAAATTTTGACTTATATAATTTTTTTGGATTTTTTCAAATATGTATGAAAAAAAAACATGTTTTTGATTGGATTCATAATGACTGACAATAAAAAATGATCATGTTTTAGATGTTGGACCAGTTCGACCTGAGGGTCTCCCACGCCATAAGCGTCGCAGGGGTGAGGCAGAGATAGTGGATTCCGACAGGACTCTCCAGGCCGTGTAGAGAAACTTGGAGGGATTAACCCGCCAAATCCCTATGGCTGCCATGGAGGACTTTCCGGAAGCCATCCAGAGACGGGTGGTAGGAGTACCACGAGACTGGGTTAGATTATTCTGCCGTGTGGCCACTGCAGTTATGTTCTATAGGAACACGAATTCTAGGGAGGGACCTCAGGAGTAGACAGATATTATATATTAGATGACTGTATATTCTTTTTTGAGACTGAACATGATGGGGCATAAGCCCAAGTTTTGTACGAGATTATGGATCCAAATTTTGTAAATTTTTTGACACTCTGACGATATATATACAGCGATATTTGATGTGATGTGATAAATGTATCAAATGTATGATGTTTTTGATGATTAAAAATTTATTGTATTGAATGATTAATATGCTAATCCAATGCTTGATTAGCTAATGAGTCAGCAAACCAATTGTCAGCTCGAGGAATATGAATGAATGTTAAAAATTGAAATGACCTTTGTAACAAACGTACCCTCAAGAACAATCGTAATAAAAATGGATCTCGTACCCGATAAGTGTTGTTCAACTGCGACACCACCAGCTGAGATTCCAAGAAAACTACCAACGAATCAACAGCTAAAGATATTGCCTCCGAGAGTAGATGAACGACTGCAGTGTCTTCTGCTATATTATTGGAAGCAGGACCAATGCAGACCCCTCTTCATACCAACAGCTGACCGGAAGGATAATGAAGCACCCAAGCCGCGGAAGCTAAGTTCCAGGTGTGTCTACTAGCACCATCGGCGAAACCAAAATGACTCATTACATCCAACACAACCTGCCAAAGCAGATCAAAAACATCACCAACTCATCAAAAATCGAAAATCAATCAGAAATTTACAAAGCAAAAACTACTATATACAAAAGCAACATGCCAGGCCGAAACCTAGGCATAATACTTCTTCAAATAGAGCCCATTTCGAGGCTTCGCCAACGGGGGAGGCAACCAAAGTATTGCCTCAACCTTAAAGGGATCTACCCCTATCCTTTCCAAAGGCTCAATGAATCCCAATAACCGAGCGGATGTGATCGGACGAAGTTTCTTCCTTACAGGCTTAGCGTTTTCATACGTCTTGATCTCATGCTGGACAATAGATGGGTCTATGCCAGGCATTTCCTCATAATACCAAGAAAATACATCCCTATACTCTTTGAAGAGCTCGGTGTAGATTTGAATCTCTTCACAAGAACATTCAGCTCCAATGAAGACATTCTCAATGATATTGGGATCCCTGGAAATGTTCACCGGGATAGTAGGAGAGATCACAACCATGTTCTCTTCAGCATAAACCTGTGCTGGTGCCAAAGGGTTCAAGACTGGGTGAACAGGTCCAGGAGACTGAGGACTTGGAAAACTAGTTTCAACTTCGTTCAAGTCAGGTAGGAAGTAAGACCGATGATGCAAATCATCCCACAGTCTATCTATACCAGTCATGGCTTCCAAGATTGCCTCTTCAGATGGAAGAGTGGTATCAAGACAATCCTGGGCCGAAGAAGAACTAATTTTCCAAGCCGGAGCCACATCACCATCCAACTCTTCCGGTGAAAGAGGAGCTAGAACAGATTCTGCAGTGTCAACAATAGAATGATATGCAATCTCAGCTGCAGAAATCAGAAATGCCATTCCACCCACTTGACCTTCCGCTAATGTGGCAGTAGGGGAAGGTAAGGTCCAAGGGTCTGAAAAATAATGAGTTCGAAAGAACTCTCTTCGAAGGGGAGCCCTGGAGGATGAAATAGCATTTATATGCATTGTAGGAGGAGGAAGATCGAAAGTACCCATCAGGGAAGAATACATTCCAACTCCTAGATTATCGACAGGCGCCTTAGTATTATCCAACTTAGGAACAGATGATTCAGAAGGCACATTCAGGTCTACTTGAGGATAGTCCAGTTGATCCACTGTGACAATCCTCCCTTCGTGGAGGAAACATACAATTCGAAATAATGAGGATGCGATGGCATCCATCTCATATATCCAGTTCCTCCCCAACAGAAGGTTGTAGTCCAAGGCTGCATCCACTACCTCAACCTATATGTTAACGGTTTTTCCCCCAACACAGATGGGAAAAGCTGGGACAATACCATGGGGTCTGTGAGAATGACCATCGAACGCGGTAAGAACAGTGCTAGATGGAACAGCTTTGGGAGATCCAAGTGTCTTCCAGCATGCGAGAGACATCACGCATGTGGAAGCACCCTCATCAACGACCGTTCAAAAGATATTGCAGTTCTGATACGACGATTTAATGTGAAAAGCCATGTGATGAGGAAGTCTCTTCTTAAAATTAGTCATATCAAAAGTAATCAGAAGAGAATTTTTCGGATCAATAGCCCCAATGGTAGTGAGAAAAGCACTGCGCTGAGCCGGACAAGACTGGAGTACCTCTAAAGATGACATAGCACAAGGACTCTGTGCCAGATCTTCCACAATCGAGTAGTTCTGGGCAGCCCTCCCATTCGGATTAATCGTTGACCGCTTAGAAGATGCTTTTGGCATCCAAGGCATAGACTCAACAGTTGGCTTCGTGATGTGAAGCGGCTCAGTAGCATCAGGAACTTCCTTAGCTTTCGAAGATTCCTTTCCGCCATAATCACGGGATCTCGTAGCGATATCTGCGTGAGCACTCATCATAAAAATGTTCGATGGAATTTCCCCTTCTTGGGTGCCCCCAGAGGAAGCCCCAGGATTTTGGTTCGCGCCAACAACTAATTGTTGCCATTGGGGAAAAGGGTTTGTTAACACAGCCTGGGAACTAGAAGAACCCTGCTGGGATAACAGGTGCTGAGCATCTTGAATTTTAGGGAAAAAGTGTGTGAGATGGTCTCCAGCACAAAGCTTGCATGGAAACTTCACTTTCGTTTTCTCCTTTTGACCCTCACCAACACGCTCGTTGGTTTTATTTGCATTGCCCTTCCCATTCTTTCCCTTCTTCTTGTTATTTCGTCCCTTCTTCTTCCCATCGGATTGTTGATTTCCTTTGGGATCAGAAGTTTGGACAGCATTTATGGACAAAGACTGGGAAGGTGATGAATCCGTAGACACAGCCTGACCAGAAGGAGCAGATTGTAAAGACAACTGCTGCAGTTGAGAAAGCAGGCTGGCTGCACCACTATTGACCGATCCGACAAGCCCGTCACCATGCGGACCAGGTTTAGTTTTCGACAAATCTAATTTGGAGCGAGGAGCATTGGGAAAATACTTATAAAGTACCCCAGACTGAGAATAGATCAGTTCTAACTGCTGGGCCCTAAAAATGGCCTGCTCCTCGGAAAATACCCCAGATAGGGATACATCCTTTGAAATGTCTGACTGAAGCGATTTTAAAAACCACTCGAGAAGGAACTCACCTGGAATATGGGCTTTGATAAGCCTCTTCCTTCTCCTCCATTCCTGAATGTGATCAGAAATGTGAGTTGCCTCATCCTGCTTAAAATTAGCCAGGAGTTCGGTCCCAGCCTCATATCTGACAGGCAACTAAAAATGGTTTAGAAATGTGATAGCCAGTACCCCAAATGTAGTGAAACTGCCCCCAGTGAGCTCGATATACCATTTGGCAGCATTTCCAGTTAGCGTGCGTTGAAATAATCTCAACCTAATCGAGTCATCGATCAGGGAGTTCCAAGAGCACCATAAGTGGAAAGTGGTGATGTGGTCTGTCGGATCCTCTCCATTCTTACCTTCAAACTTTGGAATGTCTGAAGGAATTTTGGTCGGGACCAGAGGCCACCCCGGACTATAACGAATCGGGTCATTAGTCAACTTCGACAAATCTGGCAAGTTTAACATTGCTAGAAAAGGTAAGCGAGGCAGAGCCTGAGGATTCCATCCTTGATGGGATGGATTCCCTACATTCTGAAAAGAATAGCCTGGATTTGATGAGGCACCAGGCTGCCAGAAAGGACTTGTAGAAAACGGAGAAGAACCTCCTCCCCACGCCGAGTTACCAAAGCCCAGACCAGTTCCCCCCGCTGAAGTGTTAAATGAAGAGGAGAGCCCCTGGTAGGGGTTCCAAGCATTAGACAGAGGAGAAAAGGTCTGATAAGCACTCGATGAAGGGAAAGAAGCATTCCCTTGATGACCTACGTAAAACTGATTCCCTACCCCCGCTGTAGTAAAGACAGGATTCCATCCCGTAAAAGTAGTCGAACTTTGCCCCCCAAACCAAGGGTTGAAACTCTGGGTCTGGGACGTAAACGGAAACGACCCTAAAGAAGGATTGGAACTAGTAATGTGTCCAGTTCCAAAGGGGAAACCCTGAAACGAGGCTGATCCACTAGCCATGTTAGACATGGGCGTAGATCCAGCTGAAGCAGCGGAAAAGGAAAAAGAGGGATTTCCACTAATGGACATCCATGAACAAAAGGGACCAGAATGGGAAGCATGTGCTTGGGTGAACCCAGAGCCAAACACAGAAGCACTAGAAGCAATCGAAGATGAAGCAATAGTGCCCCCTGCTTCAACAGAAGCAGGAGTCTAAATTCCTGCAACACTCATGGTAGAAGCCACGTTCCCAGTCGTGGCCATCGAAAGATAAGAATGATACGGAAGATCTGGCGGTCTCTCCGACTCCGGTTCGATGTACTAAACAACGAACGGATAATCAGGAGGAAGAGGAGATGGACCTGTAGCAGGAGGCTTAGGTACGTATTTGATTTGAAAATCTTCTTCCTGAGGAAACAAAACTCGCGAGGTGAGCGGAACGCTCCTCTCGGGACCAACACCAGAATCAGCTATGAAACCTTCATATCTTGGTGGAGGATCTCTCTCCACTGCGTCAGACTCCACAGGGTGGTAACCACCTACTAAGTCACTACTACGCCTTCTCGAAGAAGGCTCTGCACCCTCGGGAGATAACCCCCGGATTCTCCTCGAACGTCGAGGCGCTTGATCAGCCACTTTTATAGATTTTATAAATTAGACTCAAAAAAGTGAAAAGCTAGACAAGCTAGGAGCAAAGAGCACTCTCTAAAATAAAAAATCCCTGAGATACAGACAAGCAAATAGCCTCCAACTATTTCCACTCCGGGTGATGAGGACCGGACACCAAAATATGGGAAAGCAAAGTATAGGACCTCCCGAAAGCAGTCTGGGATGATTAGGGCCTAGAACAACTAGTGAAGGTATCAGAAATAGTTACGTCGACCTCCAAACGACAGCCTTTGCCGGCTCAAGCACCCAAGCTTTGCAAGGGCACCCCCCAGAAGTACTGCTGAAAGTGATGCAACGTCTGCCTCAGGTACCACAGGTATTCCCCCCCGCAGTCACCTGTGTGGAACCTAGGAGTGGCAACTATGGACACCAATCCGTATCAGAAGCTGGGCGGAACGGTCTTGAGGTCAGATTTAGCCAATCGGAGAGGGGGTATCCCTCTTCTCAGCCTTCACTTTCCCTCGCGCTTGACTCTCGGATGAGAGATTTCCCATTCCACCTCACGGAGTTGGATTTCGCTCAATTAATCAACTTCTATGTTTGTTTGAGCGGCCTTGGAGAGTTAACTCTCCACTCACCTATTCCAAGGCCCTACAACCTAGCTAGTTGGTGATTGACACTTAGAAAAACTTGCTAGTTGATTTTAGATTAAATCTCTTATTTTAATGGCTGTTATGTTAAGTCACAAGGATATGGAGATGAAACGTATGGTGTTTTTGACGCAAAAGAAATTAATAAAAACTTAACTACATGCAAATGTAGTTCTTTGTCTTTCGATGAAGAGCAATCTTTATACAGGTTCTACGAGACTAAAAATTTGTATTTTTCTTTTCGAATAGCAAACTCACACTCACAAAAACTAAGAAATTGACTAAATGATTAAATGCACCTAATGCAAATCACTACAAGCATGCAAATCCTAAGATGCAAATCTCTTAAAGCAGAGTGAAATTCCCGAAAAATCCTTCAGTTTTAACTCTCCTTTTGTTGTCCAAAAAACTAATTCTCGAAATCAATAACTCTTAAAATTAGGACACCAAAAACACTTAAAAACAAGAATAAGAAATCAAATGACAACTCCTCCTCAAGACAAAAACTAAAAGCAAGAAACCTCACAAAAGCTTCAAAAGATATGGCAAACGAAAATGAAAATGCAACAACAAAAGCAAATAACAAGTGAAAATGTTTTTTAAGCCTTTGAAATGCAAAAACAAAAAGCAAAGAAAATGTTTTTTGAGCTTTTTTGTTTTATAGAGAAAGAGCTCGGAAAGACCAAGCACAACTATCAAAATCCAAACCAAAACGGGACCGAATTTCAAGCACAAACTTCAACAATGCTCCCAAACCTTATAAGGCTAACTCGTAGAAAGATCAATAAGAGCAAAAGAAGACCAAAAACTCAGCCACCCAGCCTAGAAAAATAGTGAAAACTTGTCGCAAACAAAAACTCCAAAGAAGCAAGAAAAGCTCTTCAAAAGTTGCAACAAAACCCTAGCCTATGGAACTCAAGAAAACCAATCAAAAACGAAGCAAAAATCGCAATGCGGAGCACAACACAAAGATAGGAGCGAGTCAATGAGCAGAAGCTCTCTGTTCTGATAAAGTAGAACAGCCAAGAATGCTCAGAAAGTGATCTTGGAACTCAATCCAGAAGTGCCAGCACCAGAAACAACACTTTGCCAAAAAGACTAGTTTTCACTCAAATGAAAGAGAGAAAAGACATGAAACCACTTCCTTCACACTCCAGTAAGTACAGAGACACTGTAGAAATAGGCCTTCACAGCCAGAAAGGACCAAAAAGTCAATAAACCCAAAAATTCAAAATCTGCCTAAGTATACGCTACTTCACAGCTATGCAACCAGCGTGCATACGCGTATGTGCTAAGGGAAACTCGCGTATACGTGGGTTCCTTTAGACAAAATTGCGTGTATACGCAACTGTGTGCAGAAAAAAGCGCGTATACAAAGGAAAATAATGAAAAAACAAAAAGGACAAGCCTGGAAAAGACACCAGGACTTCAGACTAACTGCAAGAAAGTAAACTGGACTGCAAATGAAAGTTAAAATTGTCGGCAACCTACCAAACAGCTGAAACAACCCAACAGGAGAATCACAAGAATGTGATCCCCAGCGGAGTCGCCAGTTCTGTTTCGGGGAATATCACCCTAGAGGTTCGTTGGGTTACAACCTCCACAGATCAGGGGCATGCTACTTAACAGAGACTCACATAACCATGCACGTTCAGAAAAACTAAATAGAGCAGAATGAGAAAGTTACCCGTAGGTCCTACGATTGAAGAAGATCCCGCAGGGTTCAAACCCCCAACAACCGTCCTTCCTTCTTAACCTAAAAGACAAGAAGAGACAAGCACGAAGAACTGGTTGTACAGCATATATCTACTCTAAATGTTAGTGAGATTCATATAAAACATTAAATAAATCATAATGAATGCTTGTATAACAAATATTCTCATACATATAAGCATACACTAACACGTTTATTTTGGGAATAGCATGGTACTTTTGTATTATAAATAGCATGTACAAAAGTAACGAGTGGAGAGATCACCTGATCCTTCCACAGCCTTCGCAGACCGTCGTCCGGATCTGTCCAGCCCTTGCCTCGCTAAGACTCCTTCCAAACTGGTGCATACGAGATGACATATAAAGGGATGTGCATCTCAAGGAAACAAGGGTTTCCTACAATGAACTGGGAAAGTGCAGGAGGCACGAGGAATCAGACTTGGATAGGGAATACCAATAGAGTATAATATTAATAAATTCTCTCTCTCCCTTAGGCCATACACATGAGGGCTTTTTATAGTCCCTCCAAGTAGTTTCAACAGTTGGAAATAGTTGGCCACGTGCTGGGGTGGTTGAACTACCTGAGTAACCATCGACCCAGCCCAAAAATAGGGAATAATTATATATTTTTTAATCATTTTAATGGCATACGCGGAAAAGTCTAGCTGGACTCGCGTATACATGCGGAAAATCACAGGCATAGTCCCGTATGGGGATTTTTACACTATTTTTAAGTGAATTTGTCCAATTCTGTAGGAATGGGTGCCCAAAACCATCAAAGCAATCATGAATCATGTCAAGGTGAGAAATGATGCTATAACAATGTATAATTGGTAACATGTTATGGGAAGGAGATAAAAATGTTATAACAACAATAATACTATTAGTTTGACAAATTATATTTCTTGAAGAGAAAGTGAATCTATTTTGAAATATTATGAAAAGTGGTCCATGCAAAGTTTAAGAAGGAGGTGCGTTCGTCAATTAGATTGAATCATACAAAAAGTTGAATATTGTTCATTTTTTAGGTTATTATCTCAATCAAGCTGTATCCTACCACAATTAGTTCCTTGCACATCTAGGGGGTGGTGAATCTAGTAAGTTGGTGCTTGCAAATTTATGTAATGAATTAAAGAAGAAGACGAATAAGAAGAAAAATGTGTGCTTTCATCCCGTAAGTATTTCCGTGTAAAAGCTTGTGTCCTCTTGTGTTGATGTGATGATGGCTTATTGATGAATAGTTTAATTTACTATTATGAAGCTAATTCTTATTATGCACTACTTCTTGGTTAATTATTGAGGAAAAATGTTAAAATTGTAACCTTGTTGATACACTGAATCACCTCCCCTCTTTTAGTGTAATATTAGGTCTAACAATAGATGGATGTGTTAATCTCAAAATGACATATGCACGTCCATGAAAAGTGTGTAAAATGGCATATGGATAGCCATGCAAACAATTGAGTGTACCATATATCATGAATTTTTTTATCTACAAGACAGAAAAATAACTATTCTTATGAAGGCTACCAAGTTTAGATTGAATCCATTGACCCAAGGAAGAAGCAATTATGTCCTAGGTGTGTTCTTAACATACCAATGGTGAGAATTTGATATGATTTTTTATGGTCTCAACACTACTTGAAAGTTGGAGTCATAGGAATTTCAAAGTGTTATAACCCAGTTGTTTTGATGCCATGGAATTTTTTTCTCCAATATATTTTGCATGCTCTTCATGAAATTTAAACACTAAGGTGACCCAAATTCCCCACTAACAATTCTGAATTCATTTAGATCATATATTTTCAATGTCATTAATCATTACTCAGGGAACTAATTTTATTGAACTTATAATAACCTAAATAAATATTTTCAATAATTTATATGTTATGAAACCAGCTCAAAATATAGAAGAAAAGAGGTATCAACGACTTAGAAATAATCCACTTCGAGGGGGAAACCTCCTTTACATTACATAAATGAACAATTCTTGGATGATACAAATGAAAAAACCTCCTTTCTATATATAGGAGTCCATGGGGTCACAATATAATCCTAGCCTATTGAACAATAATGATGTAAGGGCACAATAATAAAAATATTGGGGTTGCAAGGCTACAAAAATAACAATAAGGGGCCTACACTAACAATAGTAAGGCTCTACACTAGTAATATAGGGACCTAACATGCCCCTCTCCTTCAAAAAAGTGTTGTCCTCAACACTTGAGTAGCTTTGGATGATTTTGTATAAAATTCCCATCCTCCCATGTAGAATCTTCAGTCGGTAAGTTCTTCCACTTGATGAGATACTCTGAAATTTATCGATTTCGTAGTTTTCGAGTTCTTGTTTTCATGAATGCTTTAGGTTTCAATATGATTCTTCCTTCCTCATCAAGTTCTGGAAATTTTGTTTGAACTAGAAGTTTGTCACCTATAACGTTATTTAAGCATGAAACATGGAAAACTAGATGCACTCAAGAATAACTAGGAAGCTCCAATTTTTATGCCATAGTACCAATCTTTTTCAACACCTTGTAAGGACCATAGTACTTTGGAGATCATTTATTATCCTTCTTAGCTTTCTTGAGGGACATTTTTTTGTATGGTTGTAGCCATAAAAATTCCTAGTCTCCTACGTCAAAGCTTCTCTCGCTATGATGTTGATTTGCTTGTTGTTTCATTTGATTTGTTGCCAATTTTAGGTTATCCTTTAAGAGTTGGAGAAATTGTTGTTGATGCTCGATGTGATATTCCACTGGTTGAACCTTAGAATTTTATCTTAAATATGATGTGATGGACAATGGATGATATCCATAAAGTTCCATAAATGGGGTCATTTTTTGTGAAGTATGGAAGGAAGTGTTATACCCCCATTGAGCTAGAGGTAACCACTTGAACCATTGTGTTTGTATATCAAATGAAAAAAAATGAAGATATCCTTCAAAACATTTTCTCACTATCTCAGTTTGCCAATCAGATTAAGGAAGATAAGATGAGGTATGAGCTAGTTGAGTATCTAAAGAAGAAAATAATTATGTCCTAAAATTTCCAGTAAAAATGGGATCTCTATCGCTTACAATAATCTTTGGGTTTCCATGCAGCTTTTGAATTGTTTCCATACATGAAGTAGCAACTGTACTTGTTTTAAATGGATGATATAATGCACAAAAGTGTGCATACTTGGTAATTCTATCAACTACAACCATGATGACACTCTTTCCTTTGGACTTAGGTAAACCTATGATAAAATCCATTGAAATCTCTTCCCAACATTTAATTGGAATGGATAAAGGTTGTAGAAGATTTGGGGTCTTAATTGTCTTAAATTTATTTTGCTGGAAAACCAAACATTCCGCCACAAGCTTTTGAATATCAGATTTAAGGCCATCCAAAAAAAATTCTTTCTTCGCCCTATGCTATTTTTTTAAAAATCCTTAGTGTTCTCCTAAGGGAGAATTGTGCAATTCCAAAAGAATCTTTTGTTTTAGTTGGGAATTATTACAAATATATAAGCGATATTTGTACCATAAGGAATCATTTTTCCAACTAAATTCATCAGATGTACTACGATCTTTCTGCATATTTTGAATGATTGTCCACACTTCTATGTCCTTCTTCCATTCATCCCTTTCTTTGGTTATCCATTCTGGTTGGATAATAGAAATGGCACAAAGCAATGCGTACACCTCTTCATCCTTTCTTGAGAGTGCATCTACAACATCATTTAGCTCCCCTTTTTCGTAGATGATTTCAAGGTTATAACCCAACATCTTTGTGACCCATTTTTTATTCTCGTATAAATATAGTCTTTGTTCCAAAAAGTATTTAAGACTATCATGATAAATTTTTACCTTGAAGTGTCTTCCCATTAGGTAAGGTCACCATGTCTTTAGTGCATGTATTATTTAGAACATTTCCTTCTCATAAATATCTTTCTGTAAATATTTTCCTTTGATTGGATGACTTTCAAAGTAATGGGTCTTCCTTCTTGCATTAAAACAACACCAATTCCATTTCCTGAGGCATCACATTCTGCGAAAAAGGATTTTTTGATGTCTAGTGTAGCTAAGACCAGTGCTAGGCACATTGCCTCTTCAAGATGTTAAAAGGCCTTAGTTGCTTTAGGAGTCCCTGAAAATGCATATTTCTTCAATAATGTTGTTAGAGGTTCTTCTATTCTCCCATAATTCTTAACATACTTGCAATAATACCTTGTTAACTTGAGAAATCGTCACAATTGCTTTATGGTTGTGGGGACTTTTCATAATGGCTTTATTTTTGTTAGGGTCTACCTTAACACCCTCGTGAGATATAATATGACCCACATATTCCACCTCTTATACTCCAATGAAACATTTGGAGGGTTTTTCATACAATTGTTTCTCCTCCAACAGTTTGAGCACCCTGTCAACATGTTGAACATGATCCTTCCAAGACCTGTTGTAGATTAGTATATCATCAAAAAATACTAACACAAAGTTTCTAAGGAATGGTTTGAAAATCGAATTCATCAACCCTTGAAATGTAGAAGGGGCATTGGTAAGGCAAAAAGGCATGAACAAAAACTCATAATGACCCTCATGAGTTCGAAATGTTGTTTTCACAATATTTTCAGTCTTCATTCTAATTTTATGATATCCTGAACGAAGATCCAACTTGGTAAAATAAATTTATCCATGTAATTCATCCAATAAGTCATCAATCACAGGAATGGGAAATTTATATTTAATAGTGAGCTTATTGATCTCGCTATAATCTGGACACATGCACCATGATCCATCCTTCTTGTGCACCAATGCTATTGGAGGAGAGAAAGAACTCTGACTCAGTTGAATTATACCAGCCTCTAACATTTATGCAATCATACGTTCAATTTCCCTCTTTTGGACATAAGGATATATGTAAGGCCCAATGTTTGGAGGAAAATTTCCTGGAATCAAATGAATAGCATGATCATGATTAAGAATATGTGGGAGTGCTTTGGGAGTTTCATACACCTTGGAATGATTGTCCAAGAATTTTTGGAGATCTAGAGAAATAGATTACTTTGATGTTGGAACTTCTAGTGAGAATAATTGTGTAATTACGCCTTGTTTTTATTTATTCAGAAGATTTGTAATGAAATTAGGTCTTATAATCCTTCCCGGCTTCCTTGCGATACCCCTTAATCCAACTTCCTTTCCTTCTGAAAAAAAATTCAAGAAAATTTCTTGAAAATTAAAATCTCTCTTCCATAAAGATTGTAACCATTCTACTCCTAGTACAACATCAACACCTCCAATTGGAATGGAAAGTATTGGGCTATTCAATACATATTCCCCCATGGTTTTCTTGATATTATGTAATTTTCCAGAGAAATTTATAGTTCCTCCCTTTGGAAAAATCACTTGACATTCTGGTGCTAGGTATAGGAAGCAATTCAATTCCTTGGCTACCTTATAATGAATAAAACTATGGGTACTACTCAAGTCAATCAACACTATTACATTTTTCTTCTTGATATGTCCTTCTATATTGAGAGTTTGAGGAGTGGTAATTCTTTCCAATGCATTATAGGATATGGTCGGACTCATTTCTTATTTCTATAGGGTTGGTTCCTAGTGTATATCCTCTTATTTTGAAGTTTCTTGTTCATTTTCTTCCTCCTCTTCACAATCTATGTAAAATAATTTCTTCTCATCACACTTATGACCTTTAGTGTATTTTCTATCACAATTGTAGCAAAGCCCTTTTGTTATTTTTTCTTCCCATCTTTGTGGTGTCAACCTTGCAAGTTGTAGAAGTCTAGGAGTAGAAATACATCCATCTTTATAGATGTGAGTGGTACTCTTCCTTGTCTCCATAATTTTATATTCAGTTTTTCTTGCCAACCTGAATTCCTTCTCCAATGAATCAGGTTTCCAAAGGAAAACCTCATGTTGGATGTTATCCTTTAAAGTACCTATGAAGAAATCAATCCTATGTTCCTATGGAATATCAACTACCCTTATATTCATGTTTTGGAAGTCCTCAATGTGTTCCATCACTGGACCCTTTTTTTTGAGATTTATCAATTGGCTAAATAAGGTGTTTCTCTTTGTATCCTCATAATGTGTTATCATTTCTTCCATAAAAATTAAACAAGTGACCATTTTTTTACAGGACCAAAGCCATTGATACCACACAAATGTATTTTTTTTCTAAATATAAAAGTTGCGAGGCATACCATTTGTGTGTTTTCACATTATTGAGATCAAAATATTCCTCCATCTATAGCATCCATGGTATGGGATCCTTGCCATCAAAATTCCTCATATAGATCTTTGGAATATGGTGGGTCCTGAATCCAACACTAAAATTTATGAAATCACGATTAACATTTATTTTGTTCTCATCATGAGTTTCCTCTACTATACTTTTTCCAATAGGAATAATTTCTTGTATCAAATTTGTCAAACATTCCTTCAAACCTTCCATGTTTGATTTTAGAGCATTCTTCATGTCTTCCATGTCGTATTTCATTTTTTCTTCCATGTCTTCCATGCCATTCTTCAAACCATCCATCTTAGCTTCCATGCATTTCTTCAAACCATCCATATTATCTTCAATTCCCTTCTTCAAACCATCCATATTAGCTTCCTTGTCTTTCTTCAAAACTTCCATTTCATTTTTTGTTGCTCTTTGAGAGAGCGAAATTTGGTGCACTTACTCTTGTAATTTTGATATATCATGTTGCATTTCTTCCTCTTCAAAGTCATAGTAGAGTATTATGAGGGCTTAATGGGTGTTGAATTACTTTTATGAGGAATTTTAGAACCCAATAATGATATATATGCTTCAGTATGCCCTTGGAATCACTTCAAACTTATTTTCTAAACAAGACTTATGCAATTTGAAAAAAAATACAGACCTTTTTGTTTCTTTTGAGGAGCTCGATATTGAAACTGAATTATCTCTGTGATTTCAGATCCTCAATATTTGAAATAAGGTCCTGTAGTAGCCCTCAAAATATTATTTCGAATGGCAAAGGGCTGACCTGATTGGATTCTTCAAGCTAAAGTTATGCCCAATCTCCAATAATTACCTAATTATGGACCATTTCAGTAGAGCGAACTTGTACGATTTGCAATGTGTCACTGTTTCCCCCTTCAGATCTGAAATTGATACAAATGAAATTACAGTCCGTTTGATTTCAGCCATTTTTTACAAAATTCAAATCTGATGCTCAAAGAGAGAGTTATGACAATTTTCCCAAGGTCGCATATTTTAGATGAAATTCGGAAGCCTCTAAATACTCTAATGTCCACAGATCATATCTCTAAAAATATTGCAAGCCAAGATCTGAAATTTTTACATGAAGCTCCTCAGGACTTCCTCAAAATGGGTTTTATTATTTTAGTGTCTCAACCCTCGTATTAAAAAAATTATAGCAAAAATTCCATGATGACCTATTTGAAGTAGCGAAACCCTAGAATCCAAATCTCTCATATCAAATGTTATGAAACCAGTTCCAAAAATAGAAGAAAAAAGATATCAACGATTTAGAAATCAACCACTTCAAGGGGGAGAACTCATTTACATTACATAAATGAACAATTCTTGGATGATAGAAATGATAAAACATCCTTTCTATATATAGGAATCCATGGGGTCACAATATAATCCTAGCCAACTTAACAATAATAATGTAAGGGCACAATAATAAAAATATGGGTGTCTCAGTGGTACAAAAATAACAATAAGGGGGCTAAAATAACAACAATAAGGGACTACACTATTAATATAGGGACCTAACATTATACTAGCAAAACCATCCCTCATCCCTTACTAGCAAAGGGCCATCAAATAAGATTCAAGGCAACCCCCCTTTCATATATATAATTAAAACATTCATCCTCACACCTTGCAACTATGTTTCTACCAATCACTTAGTTGACTTTATCACTTGAGGCGAGTTGAAGATTTTTCATGGCCATTGAAGGCATTTTTATGCTTGTTTTACTTTACAACACAAACGTTATTTAGGAATCTATTGGATAAAGGTGATACTCAAACATAATCTTTAAATATTTTATATTACATAAGGGTATTTTTACTTAGATTGTTGAGTCAAAAATCCACATCGACTAGCACAAGAAGCCTCCCCTCGTCTCCATTTATTAGTAATTTCTCCTCATTCTTGTTAAAGCATGGGTTGTAATATCAAAATCTATTCTTGAAGATGCATAGTTGAGCAAGAAAAGTGAAGAGGAAGAAAATCGAAATTATCTTTGTTTCCTAGTAATGAAATACCTTTCCAAATTTTGTTGATTATAAATGTTTTATCTCTTTAATCACATGTAAATTACACCTATTTTAAGATGCATGGAAAGAACCTATGATTTTAGTAGTGATAGTGCACAATAATAATTCTACCACAATCTCTCTCGAATACTGTTTCCAAGTCACCTTAGAATGTATCTAATTTGTCTTAGGCATTTAAATAAAAATGGTCTTGATATACATTGCTAAACCATACTGAAATAACTTATAGTGTATGAAATTCTTAACTTTTCAAGGATAGTATTCATATATATTATCTTTGAGTTTTTTTATCCTAGTGTTTATCCCAAAAATACCTAAAACATTAGCTAACTCTGAAGAAGAAGGGCTTGGTCTCCATGAGGGCCATTCCTTGGGCCCTTGTCTAGGTCTGCATTAAGGCTAATCACCAAGGGAAACATAGAGATATTTTTTATCTCAAAATTACACCTTATGCCTTAGTGTTAATGACCCACTTAAGGTATTTCTACTCCTATCACATGGTAATGATAATGAAGGGGGGTTTACCATGTTTGTTTCCGTTCAACCTTAGGTGTCATTAGTACCATTCATTGACTTGAAGTAACATTAGGGAATTGAACTCGAGAAGATAACAAGTAAAAATAAATTATTTCCTTTATTTATAACTAATCATCAAAGGATATTAACATTCATGTTGATTTTATAATTTTATTATGAGCTAGCATATCTATAATCTCAAATTTTATTATTTTTATTATTATTTTATATTAATAATATAAATCACGAGATTAATTGATTTGACTTACCATCAAAATTTATAATTTTAAAATTTTAATTCTAAATTCTAATATGCGAAATGATAAATGCTTTAACAGTCACAAATTTGAATTAACGAATAAACCACCCTTTCGGTTAAACATTAAACCATTACCCTGAATCTGATTTATCAAATTCCAAACAATATAAAACTAAGTTAGAACTAAAGTGTTTCCTCCACGACCAATAGTTCATTTAATGGTTTACAAGAAATTTTTTACATGTGTACATTTTCATGATATGAATTAAAAGTATTGTTTACAAAAAATTTATTAGATGCATATCTTTTCATGATATGAATTTAAAATACAATGAATTGTGTAGATATATTTTGTGATATTCAAGTGAAAAATGTTGTGTTTATAATTTTTCATTTGATCCAGAGTTATAAAAAGTGTTTACATTTTTGGTTACATAAGAGTTTTTGCAAATTAAATTGAAGCAAAGTTGAAATACTTTATTTAAAAGATAAAAAAAGTTGAGCCAACTCTTTGTTCATTTAATGTCAAAGTCTAAATGATAAGAGTAAGGAAATGATAGCAATAAGGAAATATCATAATTCAAACATAAGGAAATGATAAAATTTATTGTATATTGATGAGCCTATATACATTCCATATTTTTCTTATTCACCAGGTTAACAAGGTATTATTGCAAGTTTGTTAAGAATTATGGGAGAATAGCTGCACCTCTAACAACATAATTGAAGAAATATGCATTTTCATGGACTCCTGAAGGAACCAAGGCCTTTAACATATTAAAGAGGAAATGTGCCAAGCACTGATCTTAACTATGCCAGAATTCAGAAAAACGTTTATTGTGGAATGTGATGCCTCAAGAAACACAATTGTTTTTTTTTTAATGTAAGAAGGAAAATTCATTTCTTTTGAAAGTCATTCAATATAAGGAAACTATTTAGAGAAAGTTGTTTATGAGAAGGAAATGTTCGCAATACTACATGCACTAAAGAAATGTCAACCTTACCTAATGGGAATACACTTCAAGGTAAAAACTGATCATGATAGTCTTAAATACATTTTGGAAAAATGAAAATCTTCAGAAGAGCAAAAAAAGTGGGTCACAAAGATGTTGAGTTATGAATTTGAAATCATCTACAAAAAAGGGAAGCTAAATTTTGTTGCATATGCACTCTTAGGAAAGGATGAGGATGTGGAAGAATTACTTTGTTCCATTTCTATTATCCAACCAAACTGGTTAACCGAAGCAAGGGAGGAATGGAAGAATGATGAAGAAGTATGGGAACTCATTCAAAAGTTGCAGTAAGATCCTGTTGGAAATGTTGTCATTGATGGCAAAAGAGATGGCAAAGGAGGAACACCTGAGGCAGCAACAAGGCAAAGAAAGAAGCAAAGAAGTAAGAAGTAGAGAGGGTCGAACAGTAGAGACAGGTTCATTTAAAGAAGCAGAGGTAGCAAAAGGAGAATTAAGGAGTAGCATCAATCAAGGAGCAGATGAAATAAAAGAGAGAGTGTAAGACAAATAGCTACAGAGACAGAGCTATTATCATGGCAATAAAGACAGCAAAGAAGCAAATGAAAGAAATAAAGGAGACATGCAAAGGCAGAGGAAGCGAAGGAGACATGTGGGCCCCGACGGAGTTAAAGGACCGAAGGTTTAATACGCATAGCGTGGAAGCCTTATTATTTTGGTTTACTACATGTGTTTACAGAGGGTTAAATTATATGGTTCAATAGTCAACTATTATGTTGTGTATGAGGGTTGTAATGCGAAGTTAGCGCATATGTACATATAAGAGATTGTCAGGTTATAATTATACAGGAGTATGGAATTAATATCTAAATCCTTTGAATTTAGATAAACCAAACTTGTTTATTTAATTGAATTTGCCAGCGTGGAATTAAAGAGAAGTGGGAGATTGCCCGAATTAGGAAAATTATTGGGCAATGAAATTTTGGGATTCATTTACACACAGTTAAGTGAAATATTGAAAAATGAAAAAGAGAATAAGGTTGGATGAACTGAAAATGTAATGTGAGTTTCAAACCATTATGTTTAACTCATATATGAACAGAGAATGTAGACAGGAAGCCCGAGAACAGGAATAAGCACAGAAAATAGGGAATATGCAGATGAAAGTGAACAAAGAGAATGCAGAACAGGTTCTTAACAGCAGCAGGAAAAGACAAATCCAGTAAAGCCAAAATACAGAAAAGGAGCTAAGTGATATTGAAATATGTTATTAAAAATGTGAATGTAAATGATATAATTTAATTTTTTGTTGTTTGTGATGCGAAGGCAAGTATCCTAAGGAAAAGACAAAATCCCACTGTAGCATGGAAATGTGTACATATTATTATTATAATTGAGTTGGATAAAGGAATGAGAAGACAGAAGTCAAAAGGTCAGGACTATTCACTTCAAATTCTCTGAGGAATGTAAAGAGTCATGTGATGAACTCTATATATAGAATATCACATTGATATGAAAAAAAAAGGAGAGAGAGAGAGTTAGAGGTGTGAAAGAGAGTTAGAGGTGTGAGAGAGAGAGAAAATACAGAGAATGCAGAATATAGAAGAATAAAGCAGAGAAGATTAAGAGGAGAAGAGTAGATACAGAACAGAGCTGATATCTGGAGTAAATCAGCAAACATTTAGTTTGATAAATTGAGGAAGTTGGAGCTTCCCTATCAAGTTGCAGCTTGATAGCTGTCAATTGTAGCTGATTGAGGTTGAAGCCTCCTGTAGGCTGGTGCCTGCAGAAAAACAATGGTGAGAGGGAGTTGGAGCTTGCCTTTGCATCACAACAATAATAAGATGTGGTTTTCTCCCTTTATAGGTTTCCACTTACATCTGTTCTCTCTATGTATGCTTATTATGTGTTGATGTGATTATTTCAATTTGCTTAATTGCTTGCTGCTCTCAACATAAGTATGGTGTCACATTTAATTAATATTGGCTGCAAATAATACTTTTCACATATTAAGCTGTAAATAATTTTGGTGAAATTTTTAAAAGGCTTATGTATGTATTAAATTGGTTCACCCTCCCCCCTCTCAGTTTAATTAAAGATTCAACAATTGGTATCAGAGCAGGTTCCTTAGTACTAGTCTAACAGTTGAAAGGAGATCCTAGGTTCCCAAGATGGCTAGTAAAGAAGGATTCTCAACCAACAAAGCCCCTTTCTTCACTGGTGGAAATTATGCTTTCTGGAAAATCAGAATGAGGACATACATAATGTCTCTAGGAATAGAAGTCTGGGCTGCTGTGGAATTAGGATATGCCCCAAAGGCAACTGACACAGAAAAATAAACAAAACAATATTTTGTGGCTAATGCAAAAGCCATGAATGCCATCCTGAATGGATTATGTGAAGCAGATTTTGTTAAAGTAATGCACAAAGAAACTGTCAAAGATATATGGGATACTCTTGAGAACATACATGAGGGAGACAAGAAAATAAAGACTGCCAAACTTCAAGTCTATAGAGCCCAGTTTGAGAACTTAAAAATGAATGATGATGAAGACATTTCCAGCTTCTTTCTAAAAGCTGCAGAAATTATTAACAATATGAAAGCCCTTGGAGAAAAAATGCCAGAAAGTATAATTGTGAAAAATATTCTAAGATCACTTCCATCCAGATTTAATCCCAAGGTGTCTACAATAGAAGAAACAACTGATTGGGAGACCTTGACCATGAACCAGCTACTTTCAAATCTAACAGCATATGAGATGAGGCTCCCACAGAAGAAGCCAAGTACGAGGGAGGAAGCCTTTAAAACTAAAAAGAAGAAAGAAGAAGATGAAGACATATGCTCTTGCTCGGATGATGAAGAGGCAAATTTTGTCAAGAAATTGGATAGAGGCTCAGGTAAATACAAAGGTAAACTTCCCTTCAAGTGCTTTAACTATGGAAGAGTTGGACACTATGCTGCTAAGTGTCCTCAAAAGAAAGTAAGGAATCAGGCTCAAGAATCAGAGAAAAATACATCAAAGAACTGGCAGAAAGGAAAGAAGTTCAGCAGAAAATCCTTCTATGCTCAACAAGACAACAGTACATCTGAAGACTCAGATGAATCCTCAGGAGAAGAAGGAACCTCTGAATTTTTACTAATGGCCATAAAAGAACTTGAAGGACTCTTGCTAGAAGATGAAGAAGAAGGTGAAGTTGACCTTGAGGGGGAGCTTAGAAGTTCCCTGGAGGAGATTGACAGACTCAAACTGAAATGCAAAAAACAAAAAGAGATTCTCCTCAAATATGTGAAAGAAGAACAAAATTCAGAAGTCCTCATGCAGCTGAAGGTAAAGCTTGAAGAAGCCAAGAAGATAGAAGACATGTTACTTCAGCAAAACAAGGATAAAACTCGAGAACAAGAGAAGATGGAAGAAGAAGTTGTATGTCTAAGGAATAAATTAGAAAATGCTCAAAAGAAAGTATATATAAACTCTTCTCAAACAACAAGCTCTGGTAAGTTGGATGAAATTTTGGATGCTTAAAGATCTCCCTTGATAAAAACTGAAATAGGCTATGAAGGAGAATCAAGTAAAAGCAGAGAAAAGGAAAACATAAAAATTATTTTTGTAAAAGCAAAGAAGGATGAAGCACCTCAAATAATTCCTACAAAATAAGAAGCATGCAAGGAGGGAGAGAGAACCCAAAAGAATCCTCGAATAACAATGAATGAAAGAAATACTCAGTTAAGAGAAAAAGGTTCATATACTCCTGAGTTTGTCAAATTTGCAAGCCATCGAAGGAGATTCTTCCCTCCTATAAAGAATGCCACTTGCTATGTCTGCCACAAGTTGGGACACATTGCTACATATTTTCATGCAAGAAGGAGTAATTCAAACCAGCAAAAGATGCAAACATTGAAGAGACTGCCTCAAGAAAACAAATGGAAGAGACAACCGTACATCAGGTATGCAAATAGCTTCTATGGTTACTGCTTTTATTGTAAGGAATTTGGTCATAAAATCATTGAGTTTAAAAAGTATGGACAAAGATTGATGTTTAACACCTCAAGAAGGCTTATGAATCAAATAAATTCTATTCATACTCACAATTCTACAAAAATTATGATCAAATGTTGTGTATGCAATCAAGTTGGACATATACCATAGAAATGTCCTCTAAGAAGATGGAGGTCATCACCTCACAAAATATACAAAAAAAAAGGGTGCCTCTAGTGGATAAATAAGGCGAATAAGTGTGACCTGTCTCTAACTACTCAAGATATGAAAAGTCAATGGTATTTGGACAGTGGCTACTCTAAACACATGATAGGAGACAAAAGAAAGTTTATTACTCTTGATGAAAAGAAATCTGGTAATGTTACTTTTGGCAATGATAAGTCAGGAAAGATCAAAGGAAAGGGCTCAGTCAGCATAGATAATGGAAGAGGAAAGGCCCAAGATGTACTATTTGTAGATGGGCTGAAAGAAAATTTACTGAGTGTTAGTCAGATGTATGACAAAGGCTGTGAAGTTCTCTTTAGAGCACAAGATTGTGAAGTCTGATCAAGCACAACAAGAAAGACTCTGCTCAAAGGTGTTCGAACAGAAAGTAATGTTTACATAATAAAAGAGGAGGATGAAGCCTGCCATCTTAACAAACTTCAGGAGTCATGGTTATGGCATAGGAGATTGGGACATCTTAGCTTCGACCATATCATCAAACTGAGCAAGAAGAAAGATGTCAGAGACATGCCAGAAATAAAAAGGCCTTCAAATAGCATATGCAAATCTTGTCAATTAGGGAAACAAACTCGCACATCCTTTAGATCTAAAGATGAGATATCAACAAGAAGACCACTCCAGCTTGTGCACATGGACCTGTGTGGACCTGCTATAACTAAGACACCAAGTGGAGAATCCTACTTCATGTTGATAATAGATGATTTCTCTAGAATGACATGGGTTGCTTTTCTCAAGAACAAATCAGAAGCACTGCAAAAGTTTAATACATTCAAAGCATTAGCATAAAATCAAACTGGATGCAAGCTAAAATGTATCAGATCAGATAGAGGAGGAGAATTCACAGATTATGACTTTGCAGACCTATGTAATGAACATGGAATAAAGCAACAATTTACCATTGCAGGGACACCTCAGTAGAATGGAGTAGCAGAGAGACAAAACAGGTTTGTACAACAAATGGCCAGAGCTATGATGCAAGAGAGTAACATTACTCAAACCTTTTGGGCAGAAGCTATACACATAGCAGTACATATTCTAAACAAAGCTCATTTAAGACCTAACAGTGACAAGACACCTTATGAGCTATGGCATGGTAAACCTGCATCAATCAAGCACTTTAGAGTCTTTGGCAGCAAGTGCTACATAAAAATTAATGATGAAAATCTAGGGAAGTTTGATGCAAGAGCAGATGAAGGAATACTCTTAGGATATGCATCCAAGAGTAAAGGATACAGATGCTACAACAAGACTCTTCAGAATATTGTAGAAAGTATTGATGTAAGATTTGATGAAGAACTTCGAAACAAGACAAGAGATATAGACTGCAGCGGCCATCCTAAAAATCATGAAGAAGAGGACCAAGATGATGAAGAAACAAGAAAAACATCAGAAAATGCTGAGCTAAACTCAAAAACCCCCTCAGGATACACTCAAAAGAACCATCCAGAAGATCAAATCATAGGAGACAGGAGTGTAGGAGTGTAAACAAGAAGGCAACTAACTGAACAGACAGAAGAGGTATACATAGCCATGTTGTCACAAATAGAGCCAAAGAAATTTGAAGAAGCCAGCAAGGACAAGTCTTGGGTGAATGCAATGAATGAAGAATTGGACCAAATTGAGAAGAACAATACCTGGGAACTACTTCCTAGACCTGCTGAGAAAAATGTCATAGGCTCAAAATGGGTATTCAAAAACAAAATGAATGAGCAAGGACAAGTAATCAGGAATAAAGCCAGGCTGGTCTGCAAAGGATACTCACAAATTGAAGGACTTGATTATGAAGAAACATTTGCCCCAGTAGCTAGAATGGAAGCTATCAGAATGTTCCTGGCATTTTCATGCTACCAAGACTTCAAGGTATATCAAATGGATGTAAAATCTTCTTTTCTTAATGGAGATCTAGAAGAAGAAGTATACATGGAACAACCAGAAGGCTTCTCATTGACAGACAAAGAAGACTATGTATGCAGACTGAAGAAGGCCCTATATGGACTGAAACAGGCTCCTCGTGCTTGGTACTCAAGACTGGATAAATATTTGCAAAAATAGGGTTTTAAGAGAGGTGGAGTAGACAACAATCTATACATAAAAGCCCATGAAAATGAACTCCTGATTGTTGTGGTGTATGTTGATGACATTATGTTTGGAAGAAACAAAGATGAACTAGCAAAAGGGTTTGTTGATGAGATGAAAATAGAATTTGAAATGTCTATGATTGGAGAGCTTAGTTTCTACTTGGGGCTACAAATTCAACAGAAGAACATAGGCACCTTCATCTCTCAGGAAAAATATTTAAAATAAATGCTGAAAAAATTCAAAATGGAGGACTGCAAACCTGTGTCAACTCCCATGACCACAGGTTGCAAGCTGTGTGCTGATGATGGGTCTGCTGATATAGATCAAAAACTCTACAGATCCATGATTGGAAGTCTATTGTATCTGACTGAATCAAGACCAGACATCATGCTAGCAGTAGGACTAGTGGCTAGATATCAAGCAGCACCTAAAAAAAATCACCTTCTTGCAGTCAAAAGAATATTCAGATATCTACAAGGAACAACACAGTATGGACTTTGGTATCCTAAAAGCAAAAACTTCACTTTATCAACATACACAGATGCAGATTGGGCCAGCTGTGTGGATGACAGGAAGAGTACAAGTGGAGGTGCATTCTATCTAGGAGAAAGTCTGGTGGCATGGTTAAGCAAGAAATAAACATCTATCTCCCTATATACAGCTGAAGCAGAATATATAGCAGCAGCAACATGTTGTACACAAGTCATGTGGATGAAGAAAACTCTTCAAGACATGAAGGTAAGCATTGGTGAACCTATCTCAATCAAATGTGATAATACAACTACTATAAGTATATCTAAAAATCATGTACTTCATTCAAAAACTAAACATATTCCAATAAAGTATCATTTTCTCTGAGAACAAGTGGTCAGAAGATAGTAAAGCTGGAATATGTACCAACAAAAGAACAGACAACATATATATTTACCAAACCTCTTGCTAGAGAACCACTTCAATATTTGAGAGATAAACTAGGAGTAGTATCCGCAGATGCTACTCTCTGATATAAAGAGAAAGCACAATTTCAGGGGGAGAACAAAAATGAAAATATCATTCCAGGGGGAGAACAACCAGCAAGGAAAGCATGAATTAGGTCCTCCGGATCAAAGGATTAAGGAAAAAGAACACCAAGCTATTATCCTAGAGTTGTATGCATTATTCAAGCATCAAAAGTTCAATTACAGAGCAAAAAGATCAGTATTTTGTTCTGAAACACGATATTAAGAATTTGAAACATAAAAGACAAGTAGTTATTATCATTTGAAGCCTCTCAGCATTTTAGTTGCTGAATCTAATCATACATCTTTGACTAGATAAAGCTGATACAATGTATTCTATAAAGTATCATTATTCTCACTTTTAGCTCTATACAAGTGAAAGAACTGTATCAATTTACAGTGTATATTCAAATTCGATACTCCTCAAAGTGTTCTCTCAACAAGTCTTATACATCACTATGGAGCAGCATGGTACAAAGTCAACAGAAGAGGGCCTAAACATAACTCATAGAGAGGAAATGAAAAAAGCAACACTTTTCCATTGATGTCAAAGGGGGAGGAAAAGCAAAAGGAGAGTTTTTTCCATCAATGCCAAAGGGGGAGGAAAAGCAAAAGGAGAGTTTTTGCCATCAATGCCAAAGGGGGAGACTGTTGGAAATGTTGTCATTGATGGCAAAAGAGATGGCAAAGGAGGAACACCTGAGGCAGCAACAAGGCAAAGAAAGCAGCAAAGCAGTAAGAAGTAGAGAGGGTCGAGTAGTAGAGAAAGGTTCATTTAAAGAAGCAGAGGCAGCAAAAGGAGAATTAAGGAGTAGCATCAGTTAAGGAGCAGATTAAATAAAAGAGAGAGTGTAAGACAAATAGCTACAGAGACAGAGATGTTATCATGGCAATAAAGACAGCAAAGAAGAAAATGAAGGAAATAAAGGAGACATGCAGAGGCAAAGGAAGCGAATATAATAAGAGACAGAACCGTTATCAGAGGTAGAGGCAGAGGCAAAATGACAGAAGCAACAGAGCAGGTGCAAGAGTAGAGTCGTTATAAAATTCCAAGATGGGCGTTATTTATATATATATAAACAAAGTCTGTGAACTGTGTTGATGGTGGCGATAATACAATGAAGTATCCATAACACTAACGGAGCAAAAACACGACGATGTTAAACTAAATAGAGGTGGAACCAGAATTAGATGTGTAGTTGTAATGGAGTTGTGTGTTATACATATCATAAGGCCACTTATAAAATACCGGAACCCGAAGTAAAAGTGTTGGACCAGAACCTGGAGTAGAGAACGGAACCATGACCAGATGAATAGTGAACGCGGATTGCCAAAAACCACCCTGCCATTTCACACCGCTTTTTCAGAGCAGGTGGTATTTTCTGAATTGGAGCGATTCCATACAAGAATCGACACGTGGCAAGGGACCCGTTTCAAAACCACCCTTTAAAGTGCACCTTCGCGCGTTATACATCGACTGAAGACATCGACAGTGATCATTCGCAGAACTTGCTCGAAGTTTAACTAAGGTGTGCGGAGGTTAAGCCAGGTACGGATGCATTCGTTTGATTGAATTGCAGGCCCCGGCAGAGTCATATATATATGAATTAGGTTTATTAATGTTATTCGACGCTTTATGAGGTCCGAGGGAATATATAAGAAAATATTTCATATAATGTTTAAATTTTCCAAGTGGGTACCATATGAATTGAGATTTATATGCGTAGTTAAAAGACCGAAGGTTTAATACGCATAGCGTGGAAGCTTTATTATTTGGTTTTACTACATGTGTGTACAGAGGGTTAAATTATATGGTTCAATAGTCAACTATTTTGTTGCGTATGAGGGTTGTAATGCGAAGTTAGCGCATATGTACATATAAGATATTGTCGGGTTATAATTATACAGGAGTATGGAATTAATATCCAAATCCTTTGAATTTAGATAAACCAGACTTGTTTATTTAATTGAATTTGCCCACGTGGAATTAAAGAGAAGTGGGAGATTTCCCGGATTAGGAGAATTATTGGGCAATGAAATTTTGGGATGTATTTACACACAGTTAAGTGAAATATTGAAAAATGAAAAAGAGAATAAGGTTGGATGAACTGAAAATGTAATGTGAGTTTCAAACCATTATGTTTAACTCATATATGAACAGAGAATGTAGACAAGCAGCCCGAGAACAGGAATAAGTACATAAAACAGGGAATATGCAGATGAAAGTGAACAAAGAGCATGCAGAACAGGTTCTTAACAACAACAGGAAAAGACAAATCCAGTAAAGCCAAAATCCAGAAAAGGAGCTGAGTGATATTGAAATATGTTATTAAAAATGTGAATGTAAATGATATAATTTAATTTTTTGTTGTTTGTGATGCGAAGGCAAGTATCCTAAGGAAAAGACAAAATCCCCCTGTAGCATGGAAATTTGTACATATTATTATTATAATTGAGTTGGATAAAGGAATGAGATGATAGAAGTCAAAAGGTCAGGACTATTCACTTCAAATTCTCTGAGGAATGTAAAGAGTCATGTGATGAACTCTATATATAGAATATCACATTGATATGAAAAAAAAGGAGAGAGAGAGAGTTAGAGGTGTGAGAGAGAGAGAAAATACAAAGAATGCAAAATATAGAAGAATAAAGAAGAGAAGATTAAGAGAAGAAGAGCAGATACAGAAAAGAGCTGATATCTAGAGTAAATCAGCAAACATTCAGTTTGATAAATTGAGGAAGTTGGAGCTTCCCTATCAAGTTGCAGCTTGATAGCTGTCAGTTGTAGCTGACTGAGGTTGGAGCCTCCCGTAGGTTGGTGCCTGTAGAAAAATAGTGGTGAGAGGGAGTTGGAGCTTGCCTTTACATCAGAACAATAATAAGATGTGGTTTTCTCCCTTTATGGGTTTCCACTTACATTTGTTGTCTCTATGTATGCTTCTTATGTGTTGATGTGATTATTTCAATCTTCTTAATTGCTTGTTGCTCTCAACATAAGTATGGTTTCACATTTAATTAATATTGGCTGCAAATAAGACTGTTCACATATTAAGCTGTAAATAATTTTGGTGAAATTTTTAAAAGGCTTATGTATGTATTAAACTGATTCACCCCCCCCGGCTCAGTTTAATTAAAGATTAAACAGATCCCAGTACATATGATATATTTTGTTGGAAAAATGATTCATTATGGTACAAATATCTCTTATATATTTTTAAGAATTCCCAACTAAAAAATCTCAAGAAAGGATGAGGAGGTGTAAGCATTTATTTGTGCCATTTCTATTATCCAACCAGATTGGATAATCGAAGAAAGGGAGGAATGGAAGAATGAAGAAGAAGTGTGGACACTCATTCAAAAGTTGCAGCAAGATCCCAATACATCTAATACATTTATTTGGAAAAATGATTCATTATGGTACAAATATCTCTTATATATTTTTAAGAATTCCCAACTAAAAAAAAAGGTTATTTTGGAATTTCACACTTCTCCCTTAGGTGGACACTCAGGATTTTAAAAAATTACCACAAGGTAAAGAAAGATTTTTTTTTGGATGGACTTAAATCTAATATTCAAAAGTTTGTGGTGGAATGTTTGGTTTGTTTAAAAAATAAAGTTGAGACAATTAAGACCCTGGGTATGCTACATCCTTTATCCATTCCAATTCAACATTAGGAGGAAGTTTCAATGGATTTTATCATAGGTTTACCTAAGTCCAAAGGGAAGAGTGTCATCATGGTGGTACTTCATAGACTTACCAAGTATGCACACTTTTGTGTGTTATCTCATCCATTTAAAGCGAGTACAATTGCTACTGCATTTATGGATACAATTCAAAAACTACAGGGAAACCAAAATATTATTGTAAGTAATATACATCCCATTTTCACAGGAAATGTTTTGATGGAGTTATTTTCTTGTTTGGGTACTCAACTAGCTCATAGCTCATATTATCATCCTCAATTTGATGGGAAAAATGAGATAGTGAACAAATGATTGGAAGGATATTTTTTTTTCTTTGTATCTAATAAACAAACACAATGGGTCAATTGGTTACCTCTAGTTGAATGGTGGTATAACACTTCCTTCCACACTGCAACAAAAATGACCCCATTTATGGTACTTTATGGATATCATCCGTTGTCCATCATATCATATTTAAGAGAAAATTATAAGGTTGAAGAAGTGGAATATCACATCGAAAATAAAAAAAAAGTTCTCCAACTCTTAAAGGATAACATAAATTTGGCACAACATCGAATGAAACAATAGGCATATCATCATCACAGCGAGACAAGTGATGAACCCTTAGCTAAACTGAGAGGGGGGGTGAATCACTTTAGTGCATACTTGGACATTAAAACTATTTTCTTTACACCCATTAACTAATTCATTTTATAAGTAGCATAATACATAATGAATCAGCAAGCCAAATGTGTGGACAACAAGTAATTAAGCAGATTAAAAAATCACATCAACAAATACTGATCAAGCCCATAGAAAAAAGATATAAGGGGAAACCCATCAGGGATAAAACCACTTCATATTATTGTTGTGATGCAAATGCAAGCTCCAAATCCATCTCACAACTGATTTTTTGTAGGGTCTAGCCTATAGGAGGCTACTACCTCAAATTATACAAGCTACAACTTGCAAGGAAGATCCAACTCCAAAATATTTTCTACAGGCTACAACCTAAAGGAGGCTCCTACCTCTCTCAACTCCAACTCGAAATTTATCAAGCTACAAATTGAAAGTAGACTACAATCCCCTCACTCAACATGAAAATCATATGTTGATTTACCTGGATATCAGCTCGGTTATCCTCCTTATTCACCACTACCTTTTTTGCTTCATATCGGCAGCTGATGTGCACAACATCTCTATAATATCTCTCTGATTAGTATACTCTCTCCCCTCTAATTCTGCAGCTCTCTTCCATTTTGCAACTCTCTAACACTCTTCAACTCTCTTCCATTCTTCTGCTCTCTAACCTTTCTATGCACACTGATATTACATGTTCTATACAAATAACTGCATCACTATTTGGATTCTACAAGGAATTCAAAGTGAACAGGCCTGACCCTATGCCTTCCACCCATTCAAGTTATTACATCAGAAATAATCATTGCAACACTCATTGGAGTTTTTCCTATTTCTACTGAAACTTGCCTTTGCATCACATACATTAGAAAATACTTAATTCATTTAAATTTACAGGTACAGCAAATATATTTCACTCAACAATTTCAGCTCTAGGCTCTTTGTGCATTTGTCCTTTCTGTTGTTGTCACTGTCTTTTATGTTTCTGCTATTATATTATAACGGTTCTTCACAAATGCCTTTTCCTTGACTCAACCTAGCTGACACATTTCCAACTATTCCACCATATTCTCATTTTACCAGACTCTACCTATATACCTTCTTTTTCTTTCCTGCAACATTCAGCCTTCTCCTTGTCTCAACACCTGACTCTGCCCCGGATGTTCGCTAAGCCCAAATCGACCCATTGTGCCTATCTCCTCATTACCATGACATTCAACTTTCTCTGTCCTTTGCTCTGTGTTGAGTCACTTACTCGAGCCTTTCTCCCCACATTCAAACTTTCTTGTTTAAAAGCCGCAACCACATCAACGATTATTTTTCACGAGTGTCAGGTCATACCTAAGTGAGCTGCGCACATTCACTTTCCTTCATAAAATAATGGAACTACAAAGAACCCTGAACCTTAAATAAATTCTAAATAGCCTTTAAACATCCTCATGTCTGGTCCCTTTATCGTATTTCGATGATCCAATCATTCTATGTTATAAAACTCCTCAGTTACATGATGCGATTTAACAAAGGTAAACCACATACACCTGAACTTGAAATCTTTTAAATAATAACTATGAGTTGCATCACATCCAGCCCCTTTATCGCATTTTGGAATTCATTGGTACTTCTAGGTTATATTTACTTGTTCCACCTCTGATGTGATTTCTTAACAAAAGGCCTTACATTCAGATTTGAAATGCTATGTTATTTAGATTTGAAACTCCATCGCATCTAACTCCTTTTATCGCAATTCGGAAATTCGGCCTTTCACCATGGTTCATGGGTGCTATCCCTTCTAAGCTTGTGATGTGCGATATGCAATTCGGCCCCATAGCCAAAATTTAAATCCTTTATATTTTATCTTTGAATCTTATTGCATATGGGCTCTTGTCACTCTTTTCATTTCGGCATTTTGATGTGGCACATAAGAACTATCCCTTCTGAGCTTTGCAACTTGTGATATGGGATAAAGGGTTCAGGTCCCATCGGGGGTACCAGGTCACTGCCACGTCATCATTCCATGTCACCTTGCCACGTCATCAAATATATTTGTGATTTGTGGGGTGAGGTCCACATAGTTTTCCATGTCAGTAGCCATGTCAGCAACCACGTCACCATATCTCATGTTGTTTTTCACAATTTATCTGTCTTTGTTGTTTTGTGATACTCCTTCTATTGTGATTTGTGATATCTCCAGCATCATTTTTCTAAACATAAACTAGCTCGACTCTCCTAGCGTGTTCAAAACTTTCTCCTATTTGAACACACTCATTCCTTTACTATCTTTTCCCACTCATGCATGACTCGCCCAACACATTAAAGACTTTGTTGAGCACATTCACAACTTTACCGAGACTTGTTGCCTTTTCTACCTTTACTCTGTTGTTGCCTTTGCTCCTTTGCTACACATTGCTATGCATCTCTGCTCATTGCCTCCTTTTTTTCCATAATTATGCTCCTTTTCCTCTTTTCTTCTCCTCCACTATACTTTTTCCTTTTTTATTTATTTCTCCTTTATACTCTAGCTGATCCTGATCTACTCCTTTTTCCTCAATGATAATTATAGTGCTTCTCCTTTGTTTCATTTTCCATCAATGACAATATTTCCAACAATCTCCCCCTTTGGCATTGATGGCAACACTTCCTCCCCCTTTCATTTTGAAAAGTTTCTATCTTCCTCTACTTTCTTCCCCCCCCCCCCCTTTGACATAAATGGCAAGGGGCTATAAAATGTTTTCAGTGTTGATTCCATCATTTCATTGGTCCTCTTTGAGTTCAATATAAGCATCCTTCATTTATTTCTTTTGTTATTAAATGAATATACACACTCTATCTATTAATTACACACTTGATGAATCCTTTTGTATTTGAATGAATACACCTAATCCACCATTGTATTACTGATTCCTTATTGTTCTGTATAAACCGTGATTGTTTCTTCCTATTACACATAAGCATTGCTTTATATGCAATTCAAAATTACAAGATCACTGTGAATGCATTGCAAAATTCATATGATATATGAGCACTATTTGGGTAACACTTTGAAAATTGCTGGAAGGCATGTCACCATAAAACGTTCTGTTCTTTTGTCCCTTGTTGCATGATGAAACTCTATGCACTGGTGAAATATCAACAATTCCTTTCTACTAAAGTAAGCTTCATATGAATTAATAATAGTCTCTTGAACTTCAATAGTAATATTAACACAACTAGCCCATCATACTATAGATTTATCAATGATCTTAAGAAAGAGGCCTTGAAGATATATCAATACCAAATTGAGGAAGAGTGCAATTCTATCGAAGAATAAATTATTCTTCAATTTTTAATATAATACTTCGAATGCAAACATGATAATGATCTTTTGGCACTTTTAATGACCTTCCCATGCTTTAATAATGCAACTTGACATTCTCCTTGATGTATTTCTTCCATACCAACACCATGATGTATGTTATAATACTCTGACACTGGGGACCTATACCATAAAAATTCTCCAAAAATAACACTTGGTCTTCTACTAATAGGAAGACTGCTCCAAATACCAATTGATGAATATTTGTAATGATATATTGATAATAATATTTTTCTTATTCATCCTTCTTAAAATCACATTGTTACATTATTAACACTTACCGAGAGACACAAAGTGTAATAATACTTTGTAGAGCTTTATCAGCTCCATAGCTCGAGCTTTTCTTTGACAAATTTTATGGGATAATCTCCCCCTGAGAATTTGCTTCTTGTCTAACCTTGGATGGATGTTTATTCCAGATATTGCAGCCTTTGCTGGTGCATTTTTCATCTTTCTTTCTTCTTCTTCTTCTTCTTCTTTTTATTTTATTTTATTTTCTTTATTTACTTTTACCATATCAAAGAGTATCATCTGCAGACACTATCCCCACTTTGTCTCTTGGATATAAGAATGGTTCTCTAGCAAGAGGTTTTGTAAATATGTCTGTTGTTTGTTCTTTTGTTGGGACATATTCAATATTTACTATTTTCTCTGCTACTTGTTCTCTAAGGATGTGGTAATTTATTGGGATGTGCCTAGTTTTTGAATGAAGCACATGATATTTTGATATGATTATTGCACCTGTATTGTCACATTTGATAGAAATAGGTTCAGTGATGCTTACCTTCATGTCTTGAAGAGTTTGTTTCATCCACATCACTTGTGTACAACAAGTTGTTGCTGCTATGTATTCCGCTTCTGATTTATATAGAGAGACATATGTTTTCTTCTTGCTTAACCATGCCACTAGACTTCCTCCCAAATATAATGTACTTCCACTTGTGCTTTTCCTTTCATCCATGCAGCTAGCCCAATTAGCATCTGTATATGTTGTTAATGTGAAATATTTTCCTTTCGAATACCATAGGCCATGATGTGAAATTCATTGTAGGTATCTAAATATCCTCTTGATTGCTAGAAAGTGATATTGTTTTGGTGCTACTTGATATCTTTCCACAAGTCCTACTGCCAACATAATGTTTGGTCTAGAGGCTGTTAGGTATAGCAAACTTCCTATCACAAATATGTACAGTCTTTGACCTACATCTACAGGTACCTCATCTGCACATAACTTGCACCCAGTAGTCATGGGGAGTTGACACAGGTTTACAGTCTTCCATTTGGAATCTTTTTAACATATCTCTTAAGTATTTTTCTTGTGAAATTAATATGCCTTTTTTCTTTTGTAGAATTTGAAATCCTAGATAGAAGGTTAGCTCTCCAATAATTTTCATCTCAAACTCTGACTTCATCTCTCTAGAAAATCCTTTTACTAAAACATTCTTGTTGCTGCCAAATATGATGTCATCTACATATACTACTACAATTATTAGTTCATCTTCATCAACCTTTATATATATATATATATATATATATATATATATATATAGATATATACTCCTCCCTTCTTGAATCTTTGATTTTGAAAGTATTTGTCCAACCTGGAATACTATGCACATTTTTCTTGTTTTAGACAATATAGATCTTTCTTTAATCTGCAAACATAGTTGTGCTTCTATGCTATGGAAAAACCTTCAGGTTGTTTAATGTAGACTTCCTCCTCTAGATATCCATTTAAAAGGAAGACTTCACATCCATTTGATATACCTTGAAATCATGATAGCATGAAAAATCTAGAAACATTCCAATTGCTTCCATTCTTTCTACAGGGGAAAATTTTTCATCATAGTCGAGTCCTTCGATTTGAGAGTATCCCTTACATACAAGTCTGGATTTATTTCTAATTACCTGACCTTGTTCGTTAATATTATTCTTGAATATCCACTTTGTGCCAATTACATTTTCCCAACAAGTCTTGGTATTAACTCTGAGGTCTTGTTCTTCTCAATCTGGTCTAATTCTTCGTTCAAAGAATTTATCAATTTTTTTTCTTTGCTGGCCTCATCAAAATTATTTGGTTTTATCTATGACAACATGGTTAGAGATACTTCCTCGATCTCTTCAACTAGTTGTCTTCTTGTTTGGACTCCTGCACTTTTGTCACCAATAATTTGTTTTTCCAGATTATTCTTTTGAGTGTGTCTTGAGGGCCCTTTTGAGTGCATCTATGTATCTTCTGATGTTTCATCTTGCTCTTCACTATCTTGGTTGTCACAATGATGATGATTTGGATGGTTAATAAAATTTGTGCTTTCGGTTTTATCTTGTGATTCCTCATCAAATATTACATCGATGCATTCCAAAATCTTATACAGCCTCTTATTATAACACATGTATCCCTTACTCTTTTATGCATATCCCAAATATATTACTTCATCATCTCTCACATCACACTTCCCCAATTTTTCATCATTATTATTTATGAAGCATTTGTTGCCAAAGACTCTAAAGTGCTTGATCAATGTTGGTTTTCCATGCCACAGTTCATATGGAGTCTTTTCAAAATTTGACATCAGATGAGCTTTGTTGAGGATATGAACAACTATGTGTACTGCTTCAACCTAGTAAGTTTGGTAATTGTTTCTTTCTTGCATCATGACTCCAGAAATCTGTTGTACATACCTGTTTTTCCTCTCTCCCACTCCATTCTATTGAGTTGTATCTACAATAGTAAATTGTTTCTTTATCCCACATTCATTTCAAAAGTCTGCAAACCTGTGAATTCAACTCCTCTGCTTGATCTGACACATTTTAGTTTACATCCAGTTTGATTTTCTATCAGTGCCTTGAATATCTTAAACTTCTCAAATGCTTCAAATTTGTATCTAAGAAATGCCACCCATGTTAATCTAGAAAAAACATCGATTATCAGCATGAAATATGATTCTCCACTTGGTGCATTTGTTCTTGAAGGTCCACACAAGGCCATGTGTATAAGCTGGAGAGGTTTACTAGTCGAAAATTGGTCTTTTTCTTTGAATGATTTGCAGGTTTTATTTCCCAATTGGCAGGAATTGCATATGGTATTTTCTGGCTTCTTTATTGCAGGAAAATATGTAACAAATTTCTTTTTTCTCAGTTTATGATGTGGTCGAAATTGAGATGTTACAATCTTCTATGCCATATCCAAGATTCATCAAGTTTGATGACATAGTACCCTTCACTCTCATCTTTCATGATATCTACATTACTCTATGTTCGAACCCCCTTAACCAATGCTTTTCCTGTAGTGATTAACATGAGTTCACAATCTTGAGCTCTTGAGAGTACCTCATAACCTTTGTCACACATTTGACTTACACTTAGCAGATTTTGTTTTTGACCATCTACAAACAATACATCTTTAGAATTTCCTCTTCAATTATTCAGACTGACTGTTCCTTTTCCTTTAATTCTCCCTAATTTATCATTACCAAATGTGACATTACCATATTTATTTTCATCCATGGTTACAAAATTTCTTATGTCTTCGATCATACGTCTAGAGTAGCCATTGTCTACATACCATTGACTATTTTGATCTTGAGCATATAGAACTATATCACACTTATTAATATTCTTTCTCCATTGCATGCATTCGTGCGTTCTATAGTTATTCTAAGATGAAGGCTTATTGTCCCTAAGATGACATTTGTATGACTTGTGTCCAATCTTGTGACAATAAAAACATCCAATAGAGTTATGGAGAGGAATATATTCATGTGTGAATCAATTATTATCCTTAATTCCTTTTGAATTCCCAAAATCAAATCTTTTTACACAATCTCTATAGTTCATGGCTTTATGTCCAAATTTATTACAGCAGTAGCAGTACCTGTAGAAGAAATATTTGTATCTAGTAGAGGGTGATGTTTGGGGATATAACCATCTAGATATTTGAAAATTATGTCTTCTGAAGCAATAGGATCTATGCTCATTTGTTTTTCGATTTCTTACTCCTTTTTTCTTATGGTTTTTCTCAATAGTGTTTCTTTGCAGCTATTCATATGATGTTGAATTGTTGCCCAGATTTTTGTTCTCAGCTTGATGATAATTATCATTGTCTCCTATGAAAACTTTTACAAAAGTGATAGCTTTCTTATCCTCTGCCTTCGACTTGCTGGATTCTCCTTCATATCCTATCCCAACATTTACAAGAGGATATCTTTGTGCATTTAATATCCTATCCAATTTTTCAGCAACTTTTAACTATTGAATGTTCATTGTTAAATCAGTTTGAGACTTTTCCAATTTATTCCTCAGACTCACCACCTATTCTTCTAATCTTCTGCATTCCTGACTTTTCTCTCTTATTTTCTGCAATAGAACGTTTTCTACTTTCCTTTCTTCTACTAGTTCAATTTTCAAATTAATAAAATCTTTAGACTTTGGTTCTTCCTTTACATATTTCAGAAGGATTGCCTTCTCTTTTCTAGTCTTGAGCTTGATCTATCTATTTCCTTTAGGGAACTCACCAACTCCCCCTCAATATCTACCTCACCTTCTTCTTCAAATTCCAGGAAATGTTCCCCTAGCTCTTGGCCATCAAAAAGAATTTTGTTGTTCCTTCTTCATTGGGGGATTCATCTGAGCTCTCAGATGCACCATTGTCTTGTTGAGCATAGAATTTTCTTCTATTAAATATGTTCCCTTTCTTCCTATTGTTGAAATTTCTTTTCTCTTTCCCTTTTGACGGATTCTCTATTTTCTTGTGAAGACATTTCAAAGCATAGTGCCCCACCCTTCCACAATTAAAGAACTTAAATGGAAGTTTACCTTTATACTTACTTGTTCATATATCCAATATTCTGATAAATTTGGCTTCTTCTTCATCAGATCATGAGCATGTACCTTCCTTCTCTTCTATGCATTTTTCTGCTTTAAAGGAAGCCTCTTTCATGTTTGAATTCCCTTTAGGAAGTCTCATCTCATATGCTGTTAGGTTGCCAGGTAATTGGTTCCTAGTCAAGGTCTTCCAGTTTGTTGTTTCTTCTATGGCAGAAACCTTAGGATTAAACCTCGGTGATAGTGATATCAATATTTTTTGTACTACAACAATTTTTTTAATTTCTTCTCCTAGGCCTATCATGATATTCACAACTTTTGCAACTCTTAAGAATAATGCAACTATATCTTCATCTTCATTCATTTTTAAGTTTTCAAACTGAGTTATATGTGCTTGTACTTTGGCCATCTTCACCTTTCTATCTCCCTCATAAATATTTTCTATTATATCCTAGATTTCTTTGGCACTCTTACTGTGCATTACTTTGATAAATTATGACTCACTTAGAATTCTCAAGAGTACATTCATTTATTTTTCATTAGCTATAAAATTTTGTTTGGATTCTTCCTCAGTGTCTGTATACTTTGGTGCATATTTTTCTTCCATGGCAACCCAGACTCCTACTCCAAGAGCCATTAAGTATGTTCTCATTCTTATTTTCTAGAAAGCATAGTTTATGCTAGTAAACAGAGGGGCTTTATTTGTATAGCATCATTCTAAGCTAGCCATTTTTGGGGACCAAGGACCTCCTTTCGATGGTTAAATTGTTACAAAGGAACTGGCTCTGATACCAATTGATGAACCCTTAGCTAAACTGAGAGAGGGGGGGTGAATCAATTTAGTACATTCATGGACATTAAAACTCTTTTTTGTACACCCATTAACTAATTCATCTTATAAGTAGCATAATACATAATGAATCAACAAACCGAATGTGTAGACAACAAGTAATTAAGAAGATTAAAATATCACATCAACACATACTCATCAAGCCCATAGACAAAAAATATAAGGGGAAACCCATAAGGGAGAAAACATAATATTATTATTGTTGAGATGCAAATGCAATCTCAAACTCCCTCTCACAACTGGTTTTCTTAGGCTCCAACCTATAGGAGGATACTAACTCAAATTAGGCAAGCTAAAACTTGCAAGGAAGCTCCAACTCCCAAATATTTTGTGCAGGCTACAACCTACAGGAGGCTCCTACATCTCCCAACTCCAATTGGAAATTTATCAACCTACAAATTGAAAGGAAACTACAATCCCCTCACTCAACATGAAAATCATATGCTGATTTACATGGATATCATCTCTACTATCCTCCTTCTTCATGGTTTCCTTTTATGCCTTAATGTATTCTTCATATCAGCTCCTAATGTGCACATCATCTCTATCATCTCTCTTTGATTCTTCTGCTCTCTCGCCTCTAATTATAAAACTCTCTTACTGTATTAAGCTCTCTTCCATTCTGCAGATCTTTGACATTGTTCAACTCTCTTCCATTATGCTGCTCTCTAACCTTTCTATGCACACTGATATTACATGTTCTATACATATAACTACATGATTGTTTGCATTCTACACAAAATTTGAGGTGAATAGGCAGGACCCTATGCCTTCCACCCATTCAATTCCTTACACTTCAGTTCAGGTTATTTGATGCAGGGGCATTAGACACTAGCCAACAATGTAGGAAGTTTTTTCCACATGTTGTGGCTAGGAGGGTTCAAAATTATTCAAATTTGTAACAGCAAGGTGTAAATACCTTAGCTGTCTATTGCATTAGAGCAGTTAGAGTTAGTAGAAGTCAAATAGTTTGGTTCATTCCATCTGTCATGTTTTAGTTATTCGAATAAATTGTAATTGGGCTTTTGGCTTACCAAAAATGGTCCTCACAGAGGAGCCGAAGAGGCACATATTGATATACATAAATTTTTTTCCCCAGATGCAGGAGGGGGAGGAGGATATTTTCACAGTAAATATTGTGTGTGTTAAACAATTGTTCTCTATTGAAATATTTCGATGTTCGTTGATTTCAGTGTCGAGTAGTAGACATACTGTTTTGTGCATACAATTGCTTAATTATGAAGTGTTCGAGCCTCCAGTATTGTGTTAATTCGATGAAGAATATGCTATGTTGAACCTCCATTCTGTGTCTGTAGTCGTGTGTATAATCCCCCTCTGAATTTCTGAAGTAGGCCATAATGACATAGGAACCCAAGAAATGAATGCATTGTACCCTTAACTGATGTGTCGAGCCATATGGGTGCACTCTGTAGTATCGTTGCGAGCTTTTCCTAAAAGTGGAATCCACTTATGAGTGAAGCCGTTTGGTTTACTGTTGATTGAAATCCTATCTCGAGGTTAAACCCCGAGTTTGTGAACTGGAGTGAATAGGAAGGATAGCGTAACCTCGACTATTCAATCACTATTCAAAGGCTGGAAGTGGTTTTGATCACACCACCTTTTTGGGAGGAGTGGTATTTGAGAATTGGGAGAGATCACATCGGTTAGAGGACATGTGACATAAGGCGGGTTTCCAAAACTTCCCCATCGCGCATTAACGTTCGACTGAGAAGGCCACACGATATCGACGAACAACATTGATATGGAGGAAGGCTCATCAAACGGTGATCGCATTCGGAAGTAGCATGGAGGTTAACCCAAGTATGGTTGTGTGTATCTAATTGAAATTCCACCGATCGTATGTGTGAGCCCGACCTAAAGTACATCGAAGTGTTTCCTTGCCAAGGTTTTCGAACTGTAAATGTAAGTCAGGAGTGTTAATGTTAAAAGGCATAAGGTGGTGGACTTAGGATTATCATAGAGTTTTATCGTGGGGCATTAAAAGTCCAGAGATATATTTTAACTATGCCAAGGAATAAAATTCGATCAGAATCAAAGGGGATTATGGACAAGATTTAGAGACCAGTTCTCCTTGAGGAGCCCGAATTCAAATTTTTTGTTGTCAATTGTGGTATTAGAGATATTTTTAAGTTGTTTTTGCAGAGAATTAACATGGCAATCCGAGTTGGTAGAGGTGATGGAAGAAGGAGAGGTGGACCCGTTGCCAATGCAGAAGTGTTGGGGATCTTGCAGAGGTTCGAGACCAGAATGGATGCCATGGAGTGAAGACAGCCCATATATCCTAAAGACATCACTGAACCTGAAATAGAAGAAGCTGGATAAATTGCTGATATTCCTCCTGACATGAGGCTCCTCAGAACTATTCTGGGGTCTGCAGTCAAGCCCAAGATTGAAGTGTCGAGTTTTGCAGGAGGAATAAATCCAGAGGAGCTGGTGGACTGGATTAATGAAATGAACAAGTGTTTTGACTATCAGGAAATGAGTGAAGATAAGAAGGTAAAGTTTGCAGTAACAAAGCTGAAGGGACATGTTGCACTTTGGTGGGATGGAGTGCAAGCAGAAAGAAGGAGAGTTGGCAAGCAGCCTATCAAGAGCTGGAACAGAATGATGGCTAAGTTAAAAGGTAAATTCTTACCTAGTGATTACCAACTAACATTTTTTAGGAAAATGTAGAACTTGAGACAAAGGTTGCTGACAGTAAAAGAATACACAGAGGAAATCTATAGAGTAAGCATAAGAGCTGTGCAATTTCAGGACACACTAGAGAAGACTGCCAGATATGTGAATGGTCTCAAGTTGGAGATCCAAGATGAGATTGGTCTTCTGTCTCGTAAGACAGTGGAAGAGGGCTATCAGATGGCCTTGAAAGCAGAAGAGAAACTCCTAAGGAAGCAGTTTTCCAAAGGGAGAGGTACTTTCCGTGGAAAAGGAAGTCAGGGTGCTAGATGAAAGCTTGCTACACCTAGAGATGGAGCTAACAGTAGCTCACCTCATAATGCATCTAAAAAGGGTGATGTAAGAGGCAGAAGAGGTTCTTACAGAGGAATAGGAGGCAGAGGCAGAGGTAGAGAATTGAGGTGCTATAGATGTCAGTAAGTGGGACACAAGCACTATGACTGCCCGGAGAATGTGGGTGTTGGTCCAAGAAATGCTATTGTCACCCAGGCTAGAGAAGAGGCATAAATTCAAGAAGAAATTCTACCAGAGAGGGGAAATTCCTTGGTGGTTAATAAGGTCCTGTTGAAAGAAGCCAAAGAGGTCACTGAGCATGTACAAAGGAAGACTTTGTTTAGGAGCATATGCAAAGTCCAAGGGAAATGCTGCTAGCTAGTCATTGATAGTGGTAGCATGGACAATCTGGTTTCCATTGAGGTGATACAGAAGTTGAAGCTGAAGACAAGGGAGCATCCAACTCCCTACAGGGTGTCCTAGCTGCATAAAGGGCACCAACTGATTGTAAAAGAACAGTGTGAGATAGAGCTGCAAATGGGCAACTACAAAGATAAGGTCCTGTGTGATGTAATGCCCATGGATGTGTGTCACATACTGCTGGGTAGACCTTGGCAGTTTGACAGAGCAGTAGTGCATGATGGCAAGAAGAACACTTACAAGTTCTTCAAGGATGGGGTATATCATAAATTGATACCCATGGAAGAAGGAGAGCCATAAAACATAGTGGTTGATTCAAAGACCTTGTTGCTGAGCGGGAAAGAATATCTACAACAGATTGAAGAAGAAGAGGTAAGTTTTACTTTATTTTGCAAACCTAAGGCAGTTCTTACTTCTAGAAAGATTTCTGATTTTCCAATAGAAATCCAAGAGATGTTAGACAATTATTGTGACATTGTTGTGGATGATTTACCTGATGAGCTGCCACCTGTGAGGAAGATCAACCATCAGATAGATTTTATCCCTGGTTCAAATCTGCGAAATAAGGTGGCCTACAGAATGACTCCCACAGAAAATGGGGAAATCAGGAGACAAGTACAGGAATTGGTGGACAAGGGACTGATCAGAGAAAGTTTGAGTCCATGTGCAGTACCAGCAGTATTGAGCCCAAAGAAATATGGATGCTAGAGGATGTGTACTGATTCCAGAGCAATCAATAAGATAACAATCAGGTACAAATTCCCTTTTCCCAGAGTTGAGGATTTAATGGATTGTTTGAGTGGTGCTAAATATTTCTCAAAGATAGATTTAAAAAGTGGATATCATCAGATTAGAATAAGAGAGGGTGATGAGTGGAAAACTACCTTTAAAATGAATGAAGGACTGTATTAATGGATGGTAATGTCTTTTGGGTTTTCAAATTCACCTAGCACTTTCATGAGACTTATGAACGAAGTATTAAAAGAATTCATTGGTAAATTTGTGATAGTGTATCTGGATGATATATTAGTTTTTAGCAAAACTAAAGAATAACATTTAAGGCATCTTAATTATGTCTTGAAGAAGCTGCACCAAGAGAAACTGTTGATAAACTTAAAGAAATGCTCATTCATGAAGGAATAATTGGTGTATTTGGGATTTTTTGTTTCTGCAAAAGGATTGAAGATGGACCGAGAAAAGGTTAAGGAAATTATGGAGTGGCCTTCACCCATAAATGTTTTTGAGGTAAGAAGTTTCCATGGAATTGCCAGTTTTTATAGGAAATTTATAAGAAACTTCAGTAAGATTAATGCACCCATAATTGAGACAATAAAAAAGAGCAAACAATCATTTAAATGGACTACTGAAGCAGAAATAAGCTTTAAATTTTTAAATAAAAAGATAACTAAAAAGCCTGTGTTGATCCTGCCTGATTTTAACAAACCATTTCAAGTGGTGTGTGATGCCAGTGGAGAAGCCATTGGAGCTGTACTGAGTCAGGATGATAGGCCTATAGCCTATTTCAGTGAGAAGTTGAATGATGCCAGAAGGAAGTATTCGTCTTATGAGAAGGAATTATATGCAGTTGTTCAGGCACTGAAAAAGTGGAGGCATTATTTGATGTCCAAATAATTTGTATTATACTCTGATAATCATGCTTTGCAGTACATTGTACAGCAGCCCAAGTTGAATCATAAGCATGCCAAATGGGTTGAGTATCTCCAAGGTTTTAACTTTGTTTTGAAACACATAAGTGGTTAAGCAAATAAAGTAGTTGATGCTTTGAGTAGGAGGCACATGCTTGTTCAAGAAACCAATTTTGAAGTTGTAGGATTTGATTTTCTCAAAGAATTGTATAAGACATATTTAGATTTTAAGGAAGCATTTGAGGCATGTTGTAACCTTGTTCTAACAGATAGAAGTCGGTGGCTAGATTATTTCTTGCAGGAAGACTTGGTATTCAAAAGAAACCAACTGTGTGTACCAAAATGTTCCATGAGAGAAAATTTGATCAAGGAGAAGCATAGTGGTGGACTTGTTGGACACTTTGGTACTGAAAAAACTTATGAGAAGCTGAGTCACTTCTATTATTGGCCCAAGATGAGAGCAGAAGTGGACAATTTTGTAAGGAATTGCAAAATATGTCAATATGCCAAGGGAGGGAGCCAGAATGCAGGATTGCACACTCCCTTGCCTATTCTGGACAGGCCTTGGAACATGGTGAGTATGGATTTTTTTCTAGGATTTCCCAAGACTCAAAGAGGGAATGATGTAGTCTTTGTTGCAGTGGACAGATTTTCCAACATGGCACATTTTATTCCATGTTATAAAACTAATGATGCCACCCATGTTGCTAATTTGTTTTTCAAAGAAGTTGTTAGGTTGCATGGGTTACCCAAGAGTATTGTTTCAGACAGAGACACCAGATTTGTGGGAATTTTTGGAGGACACTCTGGAAGAAACTTGGTACCAAACTGAGTTTCAGCTCAACTTATCATCCTCAGACTGATGGACAAATTGAGGTAGTGAATAGGAGTCTAGGAAATTTTTTGAGAAGTCTTGCAGGAGAGCATCCCAAGTAGTGGGATCATATTTTGCCCCAGGCAGAATATCTATATAATGAATCACCAAATAGAAGCACAGGGCAGAGTCCGTTCCATATTGTTTATGGAATGCACCCCAGAGGAATATCAGAGTTAAGAAATCTGGGAAAAGAAGAACTAAGGAGAATTGATGGTGAGGAATTTGCTTCAAAGATCCAAGCCATACACGAGCAAGTAAAACAACAGCTACAAGGAAGCAGCATCAAATACAAACGTAGAGAAAACTTGAGTAGAAAAGAAGTCCATTTTGAAGTAGGAGATATAGTCTTGGCACACTTGAGAAAGGAGAGATTCCCAAAGAAGCAGTATAACAAACTGAATTTCAAAAAGATTGGGCCATGCAAGATACTTAGAAAGTTTTTTGCTAATGCTTATGAGATTGATTTGCCTCCTGATGTTGGAATATCTCCCATTTTTAATGTTGTATATTTGTACAAGTATGAATATGATGGTGTAGAAGAGGGACTAGCAGACAAGGAACAGATTGAGTGGGAAAATCAGCTACCCCCAGCACAACCCTTACAACCAGAAACGATATTGGACAAAAGAGTGTTTAGGAAGACCAGAGGACAAGAGTATTTTCAATACTTATCAAATGGAAGGAACAACCAGAGGAAGACACCACTTGGATGACTGAAGGAATGTTGCAAAAGATAGGGAGATCAGCGAAAGAGCTCATGGACAGGATTCCATGAAGAAAATTTCCCTTGGGAGTCTGATGTAGGGGCATTAGAGACTAGCCAGCAATGTAGGAAGTTTTTTCCACATGTTGTGGCTAGGAGGGTTCAAAATTATTCAAATTTGTAACAGCAAGGTGTCATTACCTTAGCTGTATGTTACATTAGAGTATTTAGAGTCAGTAGAAGTCGAATAGTTAGGTTCAGTCCATCTTTCATGTTTTAGTTATTCGAATGAATTGTAATTGGGCTTTTGGCTTACTAAAAATGGTCCTCACAGAGGAACCGAAGAGGAACATAATGATAAGTATAAATTGTGTTCCCCAGATGCAGGAGGGGGAGGAGGAGATTTTCACAGTAAATATTGTGTGTGTTAAGCAATTTTTCTCTGTTGAAATATTTCGATGTTCGTTGATTATCAGTGTCGAGTAGTAGACATACTGTTTTGTGCATACAATTGCTTACTTCTAAAGTGTTCGAGCCTCCAGCGTTGTGTTAATTCAATGAAGAATCTGATGTGTTGAACCTCTGTTTTGTGTCTGTAGTCGTGTGTATAACCCCCCTCTGAATTTTTGAAGTAGGCCATAATGACATAGGAACCCAAGAAATGAATGCATTGTGCCCTTAACTGATGTGTCGAGCCATATGGGTGCACTCTGTAGTATCATTGTGAGCTTTGCCTGAAAGTGGAATCTGCTTATGAGTGAAGCCGTTTGGTTTGTTGTTGATTGAAATCCTATCTCGAGGTTAAACCCCGAGTTTGTGAACCAGAGTGAATAGGAAGGATAGCGTAACCCTGACTTAACCTTTGGTCAATCACTATTCAAAGGCTGGCAGCAGTTTTGATCACACCGCCTTTGTGGGAGGAGTGGTATTTGAGAATTTGGAGTGATCACATCAGTTGGAGGACACGTGGCATAAGGCGAGTTTCCAAAACTGCCCCATCGCACGTTAATGTTCGACTGAGGAGGCCGCGTGATATCGACGAATGTCGTTTATTTGGAGGAAGGCTCATTGAATGGTGATCACATTGAGAAGTAGCATGGAGGTTAACCCAGGTATGGTTGTGCGTATTTAACTGAAATTCCACCGATCGTATGTGTGGGCCCGACCTAAAGTACATTGAAGTGTTTCCTTGCCAAGGTTGTTGGACTGTAAATGTAAGTTAGGAGTGTTAAAGTTAAAAGGCATAAGGTGGCAGACTTAGGACTGTCATAGAGTTTTATCGTGGGGAATTAAAACTCCAGAGATATATTTCAACTATGCCAAGGAATAAAATTCGATCAGAATCAAAGGGGATTATGGACAGGATTTAGAGACTGGCTCTCCTTGAGGGGCCCGAATTCAAATTTGTTGTTGTCATTATTACATCATAAATAATCATTACACCGCTCAATGGAGTTTTTCCTATGGCTACTGAGACTTTCATTTGCATCACATACAGTAAAAAATAATTAATTCATTTACATTTATAGTTACAACAAATATATTTCACTCAACCTTTTCAGCTCTTGGCTCGTTGTGCATTTGTGCTTTCTGCTGTTGTCATTTTCTTTTTTGTTTCTACTATTATATTATAATATTTTTGCACAAATTCTTTTTTCCTAACTCAACCCAGATGGCACATGTCCAAAAATGCCACCATATACTCCTTTTGCCCGAAATTTCCTATCTTCCTTCCTTCTCTTGCCCGTAGTGTTCATCCTTCTCCTTGTCTCAACACCTGACTCTCCCCCGGAGGTTTTTCTAAGCTCGACTCGACCCATGGTGCCTATCTCCTCATTATGTCACATTAAGCTTTCTCTTCCCTTTGCTCTATGTTGGGTCACTTATCTGAGCCTTTCTGCCCGCATTCGGACTTTTCTTATTTAAAATACGCACCCACATCAACCATTTTCCACACGAGTGTCGGGTCTTACCCAAGTCTACTGCCCATTTCATTTTTCTTCATAAAACAGTGTAACTACAAATAACCCTGGACCTTAAATAAATTCCAATTAGCCTTTGACCAAAATCGCATCTGGTCCCTTTATCTCATTTCGGCGATCCACTCATTCTATGTTATTAACCTCCTCTATCCTTTGATGCGATTAAAAAAAGGAAAACCAAATACACCTAGACTTGAAATCTACTAAATAATAGCTCTGAGTTGCATCACATCTGGTCCCTTTATCACATTTCAGCATTCCTTGGCACTTCTATGTTATATTCACCTGTTCCACCTCTAATGTGATTTCTTAATAAAAAGGCCTTACATCCTGATTTGAAATTCTATGTTCTTTAGCTTTGAAACTCCATCGGTTATGGATCCTTTTATCGCACTTTAGCAAGTCATATTTTCACCATGGTTCATGGGTGCTATCCCTTCTAAGCTTGCAATGTGCGATATGTGATTGTGTCCCACATACGAAATTTAAATCCTTTAGATTTTAGCTTTGAAGCTTATCGCATCTGGGCTCTCATCGCTCTTCATATTTCGACATTTATATGTGGTACATAAGCACTATCCCTTCTGAACTCTGTGACTTGCGATATGCGATAAAGGGTTTGGGTCCCACCAGGGGTGCCACATCACTGCCACGTCACCATGCCACATCACTTTCCCACATCACCTTCCCACGTCATCAAATGTATTTGTGATTTGGTGGGTCAGTTCCATGTCATCTTCCACGTCAGTAGGCACGTCACCATCTCACATTTCACATTTTTCAATTTCTCTATCGCCGTTATTTTGCGATACTCCTTCTGTTGCGATTTGCAATATCTTCGCCATCACCTGAACGTAAACTAGCCCGAATTTACCCACATGTTCATGAATTTCTCCACTATTTGAATGCATTCATTCCTTTATGGTCTCTGCTCACTTGTGCACAACTCGACCCAACACATTCATGACTCTGCTCAACATGTTCACAACTTGACCCAAACATTCTTCCTTTTCTACCTTTTCTCCTTTGTTTCCTTTGCTCCTTTGCTACACATTTCTGCACATTGTTGTTCCTTGCCTCCCATTTTTGCATAATTCTGCTCCTTTGCCTCTTTTCTCCTCCTCCACTATAATTTTTCATTTATTTATTTATTTATCATTTATACTCCAACTAATCCTAATCTCTTACTTTGTTCTCAATGATAATTCTGGTGCTGCTCCTTTGTTTCCTTTTCCATCAATGACAATATTTCAAACAAGAAGTTTTGATGTAGGAAACTAGGTATTTTTATGGCTACAACCATACAAACAAATGTCCCTCAAGCAAGCTAAGAAGGATAATAAAGTATCGCCAAAGTACTATGGTCCTTAGAAGGTGTTGCGAAAGATTGGTACTATGGAAAACAAATTGGAGCTTCCTACATCTTCCCGAGTGCACCCAGTTTTCCATGTGTCATGCTTAAAGAATGTTATAGGTGACAAATTTCTGGTTCAAACAATATTTCGAGAAGTTTATGAAGAAGGAAAAATCATATTGGATCCTAAATAAGTCACGGAAACAAGAACTCGACAGATACGAAATCGATAAATTTCATAGTATCTCATCAAGTGATTGAACTTACTCACTGAAGATTAAACATGGGAGGATGAAAATCTTATACAGAAGCATTCAGAACTACTCAAGCATTGAGGAAAACATTTTTTTTAAGGAGAAGGGTATGTTAGGGCCCCATATTACTAGTTTAGCCCCTTATTGTTGTTAGCGTAGCCCCCTTATTATTGTTAGTGTAGACCCCTTATTGTTATTTTTGTACCCCTGTAGTCCCCATATTGTTTTTATTGTGCCCCATAATAGCCCACTATTGTTATTGTTCTTGCCTTATATTATTATTGTTAGGTCGGCCAGAATTATATTGTGACACCACAGACTCCTATATATAGAAAGGAGGTTTTGTCTTTTGGATCATCTAATAATTGTTCATTTATGCAATGTAAATGAGGTTTCCCCCTCGAAGTGAATGATTTGAAATGGAACTATTTGTAATTCTATGCAAAGTATGCATTCTGATATAATTTAGTATGCAAAGTGTTCTCCATGACTTGTAGGTTCAAGAAAGTAGTTTTGGTTTGTTTCTGAGTTTCATGTGTGAGGATTTGTTAATTAAATTTATTGTTTAACATATCAGAGTAGAAATACATAGCAAGAAAATTCACCATCACATAACACAACAAATCGGTCCAAGGCTCCCCAATGGCATGTCCTTGCTCTATTAATTTTCTCAAAATTGCTAAACAGGTAAAAATATGCCTCAATAGAAAAAACCAACTGTAAATTCAACTTAAGAAGAAACAAAATAGCTAGAAATGGTTTTTTTTTCACACTAACCAGTGAAATATTACCCAATACAGTGCCTTCTCCATGATGGCCCTAATGGCTCCTTCATCTTCCCTGAAGCAAAACCTACAATAGATCACCTCTGTTCACTATGAAAGCTATTCCAAACTACTAAGAATGCTGAACAAACCCAAAATTGACTAAGATTTCATCCAATTTCATTCAATATTAATGGAGTTATGGAAGAAATAAATTTTTCCCAATATCCCTAAACAAACTCCACCAAATGTGGAGACACTGCAAGTTAGCACTCCAAAAATAGTCATCCTCCAAAAATGGCAGAGGTGCCCCAAATCTAGTGGATGGATAACGTTAAATTAAATTTTAGGTGGGGTGGCATGTGACCGCCCCCACACTAACCACCGTGTAAGCCGACAACATCACCGTATAACCATGGCATTAAATTTGGGAAGCTCGCTGTCACATGCACCAAAAAATTGTTATCCACGTGGTTATTATAACCAAATCCACTGGTTTGAAGGCTTAAGGCCTTGGTTCTTTGCACACTGGTCATATGCTATTGGGGCTAACCCTTAACCATTTCTTCCTAAAAACATTTTAAACCACAAATATAATGTGAAACCATAATATGTTAAGAATCATATGAATGGCACAATGGTTGGATGTGGAAATAGGCACAGATAGGTTTGGGGTTCAAACTTGATGGTTGCAACCAAAATTTTATCAAATGTTTCTCCTCTAGCCTCAGGCCACGTGGCAGCCTCTAGGCTTGCCACATGGAACCCTCTGATTGGCCACATCAGATAAATTCAGCCCAACCTCCAATTCAATACTGCCACTTGTCAGCATAGGATTTTCCTGAATGGAATATTCCAGAGAATATTCCCAACATATTCCTTAGAATATTCTTTTTTTTAAATATTTCCAATTTAGAAAAGTCAAACTTGGTCAACTGAAAATGGAGTTTACTCACAATTTCAGACCTCAATAACTTTTTTCATCTGACCTTGGTTTTGAGAACTGGTCATGGCGCTAGAATCACAGTGATGAGACCTTTCCATTCATTTAGATTGCAACCATTTCTGAGCAATTTTCATAACTTGGACATGATCACCTGATCACACCTCCCCACTGGGAAGCTTTTGGACACCAAAATCTCTTTAGACTATTGAAACTAAAGATGAGGAGAATGATTCTCCACTCTTCCAACCTTGAACCACTGAAATCTCCCTAATTTCATCAAATTGAGCTTCTAATAAAAAGATAAATTCTTCCTTGAATCTGTTGACTGATTGTTGCTAAGCTTGACTATGTCATGATGAAAAATTTTGAAACTTGCAAAACAACAACTAAAATTTGTAGAAAAGATATTGTTCCTACATTGGTCTACCTTCAACGGAAACTGAAAATGAGATTCACCTTGCCAATTGTCCTTATGGCGAATTTTTTCCGAATGAGCCATGTACTTGTGTCAATTCCCGACCAATTTTTCTCGCCATAGTACTCTGCCATTCTAAAACTAGCAATGGTCATTGCTGAAATTTGTGTTCTCTTTGCTTGCATGCTTCACCCTCTCTTGGATTTTTGCACCACTTTACACTGACACCTTTTTTCTGCACCAATTGACACCAAAGACACTTGCTACAACTTCTTGTCATCTTCTTTCAAAGACGACCTGCTTTCACACTAAAAAATCTCATCATTTACATCAGAAATAACATGAAAAGGATTGTGTACGAAATATTTTTTCTTAATCATCAACAAATTCAAATTTTGACTTGCATTGACAAGCCTTTTCAAATTCTCTACATTCACTAAAGAAGATTCTAGCTTCTTCCGATGTGCTCTCACAATAAACTCCTTGCCATCCTTGAATAGATGATACTTTTTCTCATGGCGATGGAAGATCTCTTTAATTTCATACAAGTAAGGACTACCCAATGCCACACCTGTAATGTCAAGTGGTGCCACATCTAATTCAACCATGTCAATATAATGAGTTGTTATGACAAAGCACAACATGCACTTCCTTGAAACTTGTAAATCAACATCCTTGCAAATACAACCAAGAGGATAAGGTTTAGGGTCTGGAATGGTTTCAAGATTTAGCTTCTTGACTAAGTCTTCTGAGATGAGGTTCTCTTGTGACCCACTGTCAAATAATGTGTCTATATTTGTGTGTTTTGAAATTATCCTCACATGAAACAGCTCAATCGTCCTCTCTTCATTTGGAGCTTCTATGTGATAGTTTGAAAAACTAGAAATGGGTTTAGTTTCATTTAAAATCTCTTTCCCCTTTATGTTCTTTAGTGCCATAGCTATGCTTTTAGCTTCACCTACTAATTCAGACCCTAAGTCTTGTTCAGCTATTGCAACCATCTTTCCTTTTTCTTTGGTTTTAAATTTTTGTGGCTTCAGCTCTGGATGAATTTTCCAACGATGGTCTTCATGATGGCTTGTTTTGGAACAATTTTTACAAAATAATTTTCCCTTATCTTTCTTAGAGTTTGCATTTCTTTTTCTCCCTTTGCCTTTAAATTCACTATCCTCATTCCCATCAAAATATTTTTTACCTCTAGCCTCTAAATGCATGGCTTGAACACAAACCTCATCTAGACTAGTAGGATTAAACATAAGGATAGTATGTATAAGATAGTTGTGTAAACTAGCTATATATTTCAGCAAAGTCTCTTGGCTATGCAAATAAATTCCTAGCAAAAGAGCTCTTCATCTAAACTCTTGGGTGTAATCTTGTACATTTTATCTGTTAATTTGTCTAAAACTTTGCCAATTCATGATAGCCTTTTGTAAATGAGCTAATGGATAGAGTTTCTTTTTAATTGCAGAAATAAAATCAGCCCATGATAACGTGATTGTACCATGTTTTCTAATATCATCATTGCTTTTGGCTTCCAACCATACCAATGATGTACCTTCCATTCTCAAAGAGGCTAACCGAATCTTGGTGTCTTCATCATGAAGGTTTTGTATCCTCAAATAAAGTTCCAACTGACTTATCCAATTGTCAAGTTTTTCTTCATTGACTTCACCATTAAATATAGGAAACTCAAACTTAACATGAAGCTTTAAAAATGAACTTTTAGCAATGTTGTTGGACTTCTGATATTGGTTCACTGAAGTTGAGGATGACGATGTAGAGGAAGATGATGAAGATGGGAATGGTGGATCACCATTTCCTCCATGTCCTTTCTTTGACTTGTCATCACTTTTATTTCCTCCTAAAGATCCCTCTCCTTCATTTTGATGTTTAGACCCTTCTCCTACAAGCCTTTCATTCCTTTCTTTGGTAGAGTATCCTCACCATCTCAGTCATTTATAGGGATGCCTTTCGGAACACCCATTCTCCTTCTTTGGGATCAATGTCTTCAGGAAATTCTCCTTATATTGAAGAGATGCTTAAGGCTTCTTCTGTGGCTCTTGGAGGTGAAATTGAAGGTGGAATTAATGGCACTCTGTCCCTCCTTGGTTGAGGATTAATTTGAGCTCTAACAAATTGTCCTTCTCCTCTCTTGAGCTTAAGCCTAGTAAGCATCAAAACTTGCAAATAGTCAGCTATATCTTTGCACAAGAACAAATGCAGAGTAAAACTCTAACTCTGATACCAACTTGATTTGAAATGGAACTATTTTTAATTCTATGCAATGTATCCATTATGATATAATTTAGTGTGCAAAGTGTTCTCCATGTCTTGCAGGTTAAACAAAGTAGTTTTGGTTTGTTTCTAAGTTTTATGTGTGAGGATTTGTTAATTAAATTTATTTTTTAACATATCATAGCAGAAATACATAGCAAGAAAATTCACCATCACATAACACAACAAATTTTTGAGGCAGTTCACCCCTCCTGGGTTACATCTGCTGGTCCAAGGCTCTCTAATGGCATGTCCTTGCTCTATTAATTTTCTCAAAATGGTTACACCAGGTAAAAATATACCTCAATAGGCAAAACCATCTATAAATTAAGCTTCATAGGATATAAAATAGCTAGAAATAGCCTTTGTTTCACACTAAATAGTGAAATATTACCCAATACAGTGCCTTCTCCATGATGGCCCTAATAGCTCCTTCATCTTCCTTGAAGAAAAATATATTTTATATCACCTCTGTTCACTCTAAAACCTATCCCAAACTTCTCAAAATGTTAAAGAAACCCAAAATTGACTAAAATTTCATCCAATTTCATTCAATCTTGAGAGAGTTATGGCAAAAACAAAATTTTCCCAATACCCCTAAACAAACTGCACCAAATGTGGAGACATTGCCAGTTAGTGCTCCAAAAATAGTCATCCTCTAAATATGGTAGAGGAACCCAAAATCTGGTGGATGGATAACATTAAATTAAATGTTAGGTGGGGTGGCATGTGACCACCCCTGCACTAACCGTCGTGTAAACCGGCAGCATCACTGTATAACCGTGGCATTAAATTTGCGAACCGCACTGTCACATGAGCCACAAAACTATTATCCGCGTGGTTATTGTAACCAAATTTGTCGATTTGAAGGTTTAAGGCCTTGGTTCTTTGCACACTAGTGATATGCTATTGAGGCTAGCCCTAAGTGGCTAGCCCTTAACCCTTTCTGCCCAAAAACATTTTAAACCAAAAATATAATGTGAAACCATAATATGTTAAGAATCATATGAATGGCACGAAACTTGGACGTGGAAATAGGTGTGGACAGATCTAGGGTTCAAACCTGGTGGTTGCTACCAAAATTTTATCAATTGTTTCTCCTCCGGCCTGGGGCCACGTGGCACCCTCTAATTGGCCACATCAAATAAATTCAACCCAACCTCCAATTTAATACTACCACTTGTCAGCATAGGATTCACCTGAATGGAATATTTTGAGGAATATTCTCGAAATATTCCTTAGAATATATTTTTTTAATTTTTTTAATTTAGAAAAGTCAAACTTGGTCAACTAAAAAATGGAGTTTACTGGCGATTTCAAACCTCAATAACTTTTGCATACGACCTCGGTTTTGAGAACCGTTCATGGTGCTAGAATTGCAATGATGAGACCTTTCCGTTTGTTTAGAATGAAAACATTTTTTAAAACTTTTATTTTTGAGAAATTTTCGTAACTTGGACATGATCACTTGATCAGTGAATGATTTCTAATTCATTGATCTCCCTTTTATTCTATTTTTTGAGCTAGTTCCATAACATTACAAACATCACTTGCTCAATTTTTTGATCCCAATTAAAGGTTTTAGTCTCTCTATTATCTATCATTATCTCATTTCGTAATGTACTGATTTCAATAAAATCCAAACATCAACAACTTTCATGAGAAATAGAGATACTATCCATGTAATTTAAAATGCTAAAAATTAAATGAGTCTCATGTGTTGCTCCACATTCAACAAGCATTCATAGCCACGATAGAATCACTCCATGGAACACAATCATTTCCTCACTACCAACGAGTGTCCATAGCCCGAATGAAGTTACTTGCATCACCCTTGTGTGCGAGAATAATTTCTCATGCTTTAGTATTTTATTTATTTTCTTTATATAAAATTATTTTTCGAATTATTTGGGAATTTTATGCGAGGGTGGATGAGGGATCTTAAGCCAACTTTATCGCCAATTGGGTTGTTTCTCTTTATTCAGAGACCTTAATATTTTATGAAACGGGTTTGCTCACAATTTCATTTTTCTCGCCATCTCTTCTCTAAAAATGGGTTTACACATTCACACACATTATATATTGATTCAAGACCATTCAAGCTGTAGATATTCTATTAATTTTTCAATATTTATCATCTTCATTGATTTCCCCACAAGACTCAATTCTTATTTTACATATGAATGATGCAATATCATAAAGTTTCTTAGGACTTTACTAGTTGATGGAGATGTAATGCTAGCCATCGATCTATGGTTACTACAAGTAATTTATGGCATTTGTAGAGAATAATTTATTTATTTATATGGTTCATTTATTTATGTACAATACCATTTATTTATGTACAAGGGTTTTATATTGAAATGAAAAATAAAAATTATATTAAAGAAAAAAAAGGGAAAAGAAAAGAAACAACATAGATCGTAATACATATAGGGTAAAGAAACTGGAAGAGTCATTACTGAAAGTAAGCTTTCATGTATTTGACATTTAGAGGCAAGGAATCTATCTTTGCATATAAGGATTGCAATCAATGGGTGTTGATGCCAACTTATTGTTGATAAGGAAAGGATCGAGCCACGGATGTTGGAAATTTGTGTGTTTTCACTTGTCTTTGTGGGATTTGTCCCATTTGAACATGATCCAGGGTAAATTTTGGATAGCCTTAACCAAGACCTTTTATTTCAGCTGATAAATATGAATTTTCATTAATTAAAGAATTAACTAACTTAAATGAAAAAATGCATGCTATAACGAAGAGGAACATAAATGTCAAGATCAACAATCATAAGAACACGTCGCTCGATAACAGAGTTCATCCAGGAGGGACTACATCTCTAGGACTCAGTGTCAATATGGTGTAGGCCACTGCATTAAGTGTTGTAAGAATTGAATATGTAGATGGATGTGTTTCTTTCACATACAAGGAAAATTCCCTCACACAGGAGTGGCTAGACCTCTCTATGAGATTTTTGACTGTGGAACTCTCATTCAAAACAAGGCTCCTATCAGTATGACAACAAATCATGCATAAATACTATGAGTGTCCCACCAACGTGGCAAGAAAGGGATCTCAAACAACATACATGTGACAATTAGTATCCCGCCAACATGGCATCAAAGGGATCTAAAAAAGAATACAAGTCCATGATAGAAAGTACATCAATAACAAAACAAGACAAGATCCCATGACTCATACATCAATAGGGATGTGCACAACACTATGCATCTTAGGGAAAAAGAAGTACATGAAAGAAACACATCATATACCTCATGCTGAAGATGACTGAAGAATGGTTGAAGTTGCTACTAGATCTGAAAACACCATCACAATCGTGGTGTTGAAAGGTGTGATATCGACTTCTTACTTGCTGAAAGCTGACACCTACAACTTCACTTCAAAAAGTGACCAAAAAACGAAAATTTGAATATACCATCAGATTTGTGACGTTGAGTAGTGCAGAAATGACTATCCATTTTCTAAATTCTGATGAAGTGAAGATCTGAGGCAAAAAGAAATCTTTTAGATTCCCCCTAGATTCCTTCACATAGCTTCTCCATGGGTGGACTGGAAACTTACAACTCAGAAGGTGAATCCGATCTCGCCATTACATTCCCTATGAAAAACCGTGAAAAATGACTGTATACTTTACTCTATTCTGGCATGCAGAAAAATTACCTCCCCAAGAAAATTTCAAGGCTCATGATTCTGCTTACCTAGTTACTACTCCATGCTCATGGTTCCACCTGCAAATTGCCTTAATCCACGTCTGCACTCCTTCTTTGGTCTGCTTGGGTGCACTTGCAAAATGATGAGTTTAAATACAATTTTCATGGCACATTTCCCAACATGAGGCAGTTTGGCACATTGGTTAAAGAAAGTAGTTTGTTGAAGGGGGTCAAGTGGTCAACCCCCCCCCCTCCAAAATAACATGTCCTTGTTTTATAACCCAATGGACATATGTTAAATGGCATGTTTTTTTTTTAAGCAAATATATTATGGGGGGTCAAACTCGCATTGGGTCTTCCATCCATTGGAATATTACAATGTATATGGTGCAGAGTATGTTTGGCGAAGTTTTTCTTTTTAATGTGAAGGTTTTTGGTTTCAGTTTCATGGTGCTGCGAGATGTGGAGCTACTGCGTGGGCAGACCAGCAGACTTGCCGGTGGTGGGTTCAACTCCCACCGGCTCCAGTATATATAACATATATTGTGATATGGTGCGGGGAGGCTGGCAAAGGTTGTGTCCTGCCAACCTTTTTTTTTAAATAAATTTTTGATACATAAACAAACCGAACAATCTTAAAAATTTCAATTTTGACTGTAGGAGTCAAATTTAAGAGGCCACAAATTCGCCCAAAATCTAGCCTGAGATTGCCGCAATATGGTGGTGGAGAAAGGTCGAATTTGTGTCCTCCTTAACCTACCTAGTCACCCAAGTCAAACCAAGACTTTGACCACTCCTATCTTTCACATATGGACTCGTTTTGACAAACCATTCACACCATTGTAATTAGGGCGATGATTTCTTCAACCCGTGCCTACTTTGAGAGAAATCCAAACACTTTGATTTTTGAGCCCTCTTTATGCTATGTGTGTCTTTGGAGCCACCTCAATCAATCCTCCTCAGTGAGGAGCTTTTGGTCCTTCAAAAGCATCAAAAGGATTTGACTTGTTGTGTACTATGTTTACACCACAAGCATTTTGAAAATTCATCCTTCCTTTTCCTTCACCTTTGTCCTTCGAAGCCTTGAGCGATGAACTGACACCTGTATCCCTGCAAACTTGTTGTACAATCCCATGCAAATACCTGCTCAAATTGACCAATCTATGACCCAAATATTGCTATACTTGCCACAATTCTATAAGATGTACTCGGTGGTGAATCTTACATCAAAAGGGAACCATACCCCAGACAACACATCATCGTTGCATTTCGAAGCGATGGCGAACACCTCATCACTTTTACATGAAATAAATGCATCACACGACTTGTAAAAGAAGGAAACCACATAATCACTTTTAAATGAAATAAATACAACACGTGACTCATAAAACAAGCCCAAAATAGCATTATCACTTAAATAAGTGATGGAAAACACATCATCACTTTCACAAAAAAAGGCGACAAATTATTTACAAACACGGCCATGACAAGCTAACATATATAGAAAAAAAATGTCTAGAAGAACCATCTGTCACTTATCAATGTGAGTGGATCATTTTCCTGTGGTGAACTTGCTTATCGATTAGCTCTTTTGACTGGTGTATGCATGGGTGCTTTTTCCTTAAGGTGCTTCTCTAGATGGAGTCTCCAGCATGTGGCTCTTTGGTGGCCACTTTGGTTGTAATGGGTGCAACAGGTATTTTTCCTCCAAACCTACTTAACTGATTTCTTTCCCTGGTGTGGAGAAGGCTTCCCATGCCTCATCCTCCTTTGTGCTGCCATCCTTTTCCAACACTTAGAAAACACATGATTATGCAAACCAAAAAAATGACATGTTTTGCGATTCCATGACTTATGATTGTGGTTATCAACATTTTTATAATAAAAATGCACTCTGGAATAATGAGACTTATTATACCTTCTATGGTGGTCTCTGGTACGGTCATGTTGATGGGAGCTCGCATAATCTCTTTCACTGAAACATGCGTTGCCATGGGACGGTGGTGAAGTGTCCCCATCATCCCTCTTCAGTGGAGAGTCCATCAAAAAAATTTTTCCTTTGATGTCCTTCGAACATCATTCTTCATTGTACCCCAAACCTCCATAGCGAGTTCACTTCATAACCTCTAATGGTTCAGTTATTCTTTTGCCATGAATGCCAAGTCCTCCTCCTCTGCACCCCATCTTGGTGAGGAACCTGATGCAGCTTCCTAAAATGGGTATCTCCACACTTCCAACTGAAATGATATCATATGAAGAAACTGAAGAAAAATCAACATTTTTTACCTTAGCTCTCGATTGTGAAATAGATGAAGAAGGCTTCTCTAAGCCTTCTTTGCACTTCACTTCCTCCAATGCCCCTATCACGACTTGTAGCTGAAGCTGCAACTATTGCTTCTCCTCCTTCACTTCCTATAATAATGCCTTCAATGCATCATGATCTGCTTGAAGAATTTTATTGTTGCACTCCAATTCTTCCCATACCTCTCTTGTGGCTTGCAACTAAAGCTACAATCGATGTTTGTCCTCCTTCTCTTCCTGTAGGAGTGCCTTCAATTCGATGTTCTCTGTTGCTTATTTTTCATAAGCCTCATAAAACATGTCCAACTTCTCGAACACCTTGAGCATGGTCTCATACATGTCCTTGACATTCTCCATGGCTCAACACAACGAACGTTCAACATTCCACATCTGCAATCCAATCAGCAAGAAGACCTATTGTGGTACCACTTTATCGAGGGTAAATTCTTGATACCCTTAACCAAGACCTTTTACTTCAGCTGATAAATTATAATTTGTATTAATTAGCTTAAATTAACAATTGCATGCTGTAATGAAGAGGAACATAAATCTCAAGATCAACAATCATAAGAACACGTCATGTGATAACAGAGTTCCTCCAGGAGGGAATACATCTTCAGGCCTCGGTGTAAAGATGGTGTAGGCCAATGCATTAAATGTTGTAAGGAGTGAAGATGTACATGGATGTGTTTCTCTGACATACAAGGAAAATTCCCTCACACAAGAGTGGTTATACCTCTCTATTCAATGTTCCATTGTGGAACTCTCATTTACAACAAGGCTCCTATTAGTATGACAGCACATCACACATAAACACTATGAGTATCCCGCCAACATGGAAAACAAGGGATCTCAAAAAAAATACATGTGACTATGAGTATCCCGCCAACATGGCATCAAAGGGATCTAAAAAATAATACAATTCCATGACAGAAGGTACATCAATAACAAAACAAGACAAGATCACATGACTCATACATCAACAGGGATCTTCACAGCACTATTCATCTCAGGGACAAAGAAGTACATCAAATAAACATATTATATACCTCATGCTGAAGATGACTAAAGAATGGCTTCTGCTGCTACTCAGTCTGAAAACATCATCACAATCGTGGCATCGAAAGGTGCGAAATTGACTGCTCACTTGCTGAAAGCTGACACCTACAACTTCACTTCAAAAAGTGACCGAAAAATAGAAAGCCCAGATGAGAAATCTGAATATGCCATCATATTCGTGACGTCACGTACTGTAGAAAAGGTTGTCCACTTTCTAAATTCCGATGAAGTGAAGATCTGGGGCAAAAAGGAATCTTTTAGATTCCCCCTAGATTCTTTCATGTAGTTGCTCCATGGATGGACTGGAAACATGCGACTCAAAAGGAGAATCTGATCTCGCCATTGCATTCCCTGTGAAAAACTGTGAAAAATGAATGCAAACTTAACTATATTATCACATGGAGAAAAATTACCTCCCTGGGAAAATTTTAAGGCTCATGGTTCCGCCTGCATAATTACTGCTCCACGCTCATCATTCCACCTGAAAATTGCCTCGATCTCCATGCACACTCCTGCTCTGGTCTGCCTGGGAGCACTTGGAAAATGATGATTTTAAATACAATTTTCGTGGTGGACTTCCCAATATGAGGTAGTTTGGTGCATTGGTTAAAAAAAGTAGTTTGTTGGAGGGGGGTCAGGTGGTCAATTAACCCCACCCTCTCCAAAATAACATGTCCTCATTTTATAACCCAATGGACATATGTTAAATAGCACATTGCTTTATGTTAAACAAATATATTATGGGGGCTTAAACTCGCATTTGGTGGCCCGCCCCCAAATTTCTGCCATACATTGCAATATTACAATGTATATGGTGCAGAGTATGTTTGGCACAATTTTTTTTTAAATGTGAAGGTTTTGGGTTCTGCTTTCATGGTGCTATAGGATGTGGAGTCGCCGCATGGGCGGACCAGTGGACCTATCGATGGTGGGTTCAACTCCCACTAGCTCCAGTATATATAAAATATATTGTGATATGGTGCAGGGAGGTTGACGAGCGTCATGGCATGCCAGCCTTTTTTTCTTTAAATAATTTTTTGTTACATAAACAAACCGAACACTTTTAAAATTTTCGATTTTGACCGTAGGAGTCAAATTAAAGAGGCCACAAATTCACCCAGAATATGGCCTGAGATTTGCAGAATCCGTGGTCGAGAAAGGTTGAATTTACATCATCCTTAACCTGCCTAGTCATCCAAGTCAAACCAAAACTTTGATCGCTCCTATCTTTTGCATATGGGCTCAATTTGATGAACCATTCACACCGTTGCGATTAGGGTGACGAGTTCTTCAACCTGAACCTTGTTCGATAGCAATCCAAACACTTTGATTTTTTATCCCTCTTTATCATTTGTGTGTCTTTGGATCCACTTAGATCACAACACAAGCTCACCTACTCGGAATTATTTATCACTTGCATATTTTTTATCGAACCAATGTTGATTCTTTATTGATGGGTGGAAAACTTGGAACATGTATTTTTCCTTTCTTCCTCAAGCTTAAGCAAGCTATCGATTCTCCTGTAATGAGAAAGGAAAAGTATACCACAAGAATCTTGTGAAAGTTACAAATAAGGAAATTAAATATTGGGAGGTAGAAAAACTCCTTTCACATATACCAAGAAATAGGGTAAGGTTCCAAGCGAGGATTTGGGAGTCACCTAGTTGGCCCACAAAGCATTAGATAAAGCATTGTTCCAACTATGTCATTGATCAACCATGATTTTCCTAATGATACATATTATATTCTTGTTTATTGAATCTACTAAACCATTTTCTTGGGGATAATGATTTGAATAATTTCTTAAAATGATACCATTCTCTAAAGAAAATTTAGATAATTTCAACAAAGAGAAATAAGTAGTATTGCCAAAAACAAGAGATTTCGAAATGCCAAATCTCATAATAATGTACTCATTAATGAATCATATTACCATATTACCATTGACTTGTTTGAGAATTATGGGTTTTATCGAAAATGTAAATTAATCCATAATAGTAAAAATATGATGGTGTTGTTTGGAGGGATGTGTGAAAGTTTCACCAAAAGCATTCGTACCCCATTGCTGAAAAGTTTCTTAACCTCTAACTTGTTTCAAAAATACTCTTTTCTCCCTCTTGACACACTTTTAAAAAATAGGGAATTTTATTGCATAATCATGTGCTTATTTAAATAGAGTGGTCAAGTAGTAACCTACCCAAATGATTTTGTGTGTAGTCGCATCACCAACAAAGTGACCTCTACCAAATCCATATTCAATTTGAATTAAAATTTTATCTTCTTTCTTTATTCTAAGCATCAAAAGAAGACTCCATTGTGATGTATTCTAAAGATGACACCATTTATCAATTGATACTATGTGGATTTGAGTCTTACATGTGACAATTCTTAGCGAAAAATTAAAAATTTAAAGTACCATGTTCCAAATATTTCCTGAGTTATCTAGACCAACATGGTTTGACAACATATCTATGCGTAGAATTTGAATTTTACATCCCAACCTCATCAACCCAATATTCATTGTCTTCTATTTTTGGATCTGAGACTTCTGTAGTGAGATTATGCGACCCTTTCATTGTATTTGTATGTTTGAATTCAAGGTCATATTCCTGAAACGAACTTATCTATTTTCATTTTCATTATCCCAACTCTTTTTTGTATAGATAACGTTCTAATCGTGGGAATGGAAGAACACGGGGGCTATACTTAGTGAACCTATGAGATATCACATGTGTTCATTGCATACTAAATAATACCGATAATTTGACTAGATGTTGGAAAATACCTATAAAAATCACATTATTTAACCCCCCACCAATACGAACCCAATAAACCTTCCAAATTAAAAGAACCCCTACCTTCATTAGATATTGTAGGTATCTATTTTTTCATTAAATTTGATCTCCAATTTTTATACATGCCAATATAACAATACTTTACCTCCTATTGTATGATCAATATACTATGTCATTTTTTCCTCAATATATATCCCCCAATACGAATGCACGTAGTAGGGTATTTCTCCCCCAGTGAAGCCCCTATGGGGAAGAATTATCTTGGCATGAATTTCTAAAACGTAAGGCCCTAAAGTTTTTCACTAATTTTTAAACTGCAAAGGTGTATTTATTAATGTTTGGTTATCTCAATTTAGATACTTTCATACCTTTACTCATGAAATATATTGAGTGTTCATTTCCTTGTTCATCCTTTGTCTCAACACTACCATAAGAGAGAAATTAGATGTGAAATTATATAGTATGATTTATTTATTGAAATAACGACTATATAAGGCTGGGGATATCTGATTAGTGCACTGATGAGAAAAGCATCCCTCTATGTTTAAATTGGGACACTATGTCCATTACATTAAAAAAAATGTCGGATTTCACAGACAAATATTTCAAAAAATACAACGCCTTGCTTTTATACCCAAACATATTGACCATCATTCTTCACTTGAACAACTGTCACTGCTCGAGCTACTTCCATGACTTGGGTTATTTTGAGGAATGTCTTGTTCACAGTGTTGACTATTTTCTTCTTCGTCTTCACCTTCCATATACAAACATAAAAAAAAATTGTAATGAGTGTATATACGTTGGTGGGAATAATGAAAATTGCTATATTAAATAATATACATCAATATAAATACCATAGCAAGAATTGACTCATGAACTATACACATTATTTCGAAACCAAATTTCATGCCATATTTCAAAATTTCATTTGTTGGCACAGTTCCATAATTTATTTCCTGTAAGTTTTATAACCCATAAAAAATCATATATTTAATATAAAATATTTTTTTGTTCTATTAATTATAGACGGAGCTAAGTAAAACAAGATCAATAGATGCTTACAAATTCCACAATTAATTTATGATATGCCAACATATACTCACAACCCATATTAAACCCAATTTCAATCAATTCGTTTGATGATTCTTCTTCATATGTTAGCACATGTTTGAAGACATTCAATGATGATTGTTGTAAAATAGATAAGTTGTTATAAGGAAGTAACAATTACTCACAAACTTAGATATCAACCCTTTTCTTCGTTGTCATCCTGTTTTATGTGTTGAATGGGTTCCATTTTCTTTTCTTTTTAGCAATAAAATACTTGAAAATTAATATTTAATGCTACATTATTTCTTTATTCTACCTAATCAAAAAATTCAATGATTACATATTACATTTGAAGCACAATTTTTTTGAGATGGCTCCTCGTGCAATGTAATTATGTCCATTTATTTCACCATCTCCTTGTACACCTTTTTGGACATTCCTACTCGCATATTTATGATATCAACTCATTCATCCTTTGAGATTTTCATAATCTTCTTGAAAATGTAACATGCCAATAAACTATTTAATTTTTATATTGATATATGAAAAGTAAATATAACAAAAGTTATATTTATAAATGATTGCTTTCTATTAATATATAAATATAATTCTAGAAATTTTTTTAAAGGAATATTACTTTTCCGTTCCTTCTTTTCTGTTGTTGTACGTTTTTGCTATTAAAAGTATGACATGTCTCATTGACTAATTCTCTGGAAGCTCATCCTGTAGTTTAGATAAATTTTGGTTCTTGGAATCATTGGATTTATTTTTGTATTGTAAGTGGAAATAACGTCTATACATTCATTCCACTAGATCCCTCAAAGTTTTGTAAAAGTTTTTCCCCCTTTCGTTAACCTCAAACACCACTCCAGATGAGCTAAGGAGCAATTCATTTTCATTTGCATGTTCTATTTTTTTCTTTTCTTAGAACAACATTCATTTTCTTAGTTACTGGTCAGTGTACCAAGCCTTGTAATTAGCTACAATGTATAAAATATTTATTTAAATCAACCTTTCATTGATATCTTCATACTCATAGGTATCGAGTTCCATTTCTTTCATACCAGGCTATGGAATATGGGAAAAAAAAGATGTAAGCATGGTATGTAATTTGTTGTGCTCCACTAGGTACCATTGTAATGCGTCCTTTGTTGAATTTTTTTTTCTATGATTTTTGTTTTCCCTGCCTATATCATTTATCATATCTTAGTTTTCCATCACTTGTTCTAGCCTCAATTCTCCTTTTTCTATCAAGGGGATATTTTTTGGACTTTGATCAATCTCTAAATTAAACTATAATGTTTTTTCTACGTGCATATATCTCTTGCCACATTATTTTTGATATTCTCTCGAGCTCATATGTACGTTGAGAATTTAGTAGGGCAGAGTTTAATTCTATTATCTTACTTGATAACTTATTGTGGTATAATTTTTATGATTCTTTCACTTATACCTTATCCTCATTAGATTATTACATTCTTCATCAAGTCAATTATCAAATGCACACGAGACACAAATATTTAGGCTAGCATGCTAGGGCCAAAACATCTCCCTCTTGGAGAGGAAATACTGTAAGTAATTCTTATTATAGACCCTCAATTGATGAGTACTATGACCATGACCCAAATGCTTGACACCAGTATACCTCCAACAACCTTGTCATAGTTCTTCTTGTCTCCTTATGATGACCTTCTTTTTTGAATTGCACTAGGTAGGCTTGGTCCCTAGTCTAACAGTCCCAAACAATGTTGTTCTCCTTTTTCTTCCTTCGATCTAGCCTTGGTATTATTATATCATCCTTCATACCTAAGTCTGAGATCTCTTTCATGCAATAATAGGTCTCAGAAGTATTTTCATAGAGTTGACATCACATATCCACAACTAGCTGATATACTTTCCTCGGTAACTTAGTCTTACAGATCATGTCATCCTTAGTCTATAATTCATTGTGGTCTTTCCACCAAATATTTAGGATGTCTTTTCTACTTAGCCTGAACTTGTTATACCAACTTGCTGTCAGTGCCACATGATGACTAATAAATTTATAGTATTATTTTTTTCGAGGGTATGTAAATGTAGATATGTCTTCACCATGGCTTTTCTAGATGGCCATATCTCTAACATCAATACATATGATAAACCATTCAATAGTTCCTCTTAAAGGGAAAAGTGTTGGATGGGATGTGACCTTGTGGAAGTAGGATATCTTAAAATTTTGATAAACATCAACATATTATTCCCCATCCAAGTATTCCTTTATGCTAAATAAATGATATATTTCTAACCAAGTTATTGATGTAGATTTTTTGATAAAACATATTATGTATGTATATGTGGGAAATAGGGAAATATATCTTTCCTCTTCCTCTACAATTTCTTTCTAAAGCCCCTTTTTTTGGAGATCCATTTCTTTTGATGATGATGATATGCTAAAAAATAGTAGATCCATTAAAATTGACATATCAAAAATATTCATTGTAATAATTGAGTTACAAATAATGAAAAAATTAGTGCACAACATGGGAACATAGTGTGTTCAAAGGTAGGGCAATGCATTTTGCTGCAAGGGAAGCTATTAGACTAATGAGAGGAAATAAACCGTGTTAGTGTGAATTATAATCACAAGCGTACGAAAAATGCTCACTTTAGATATGCATAACAAACAGCCCTAACATCAAATGTGGTTATCAAGTTCCTTATATCTGTAGTAGGTGATCATAATAAATGCTAAAAAAATCCATATCTATGTAGTTAAAGGCATTAAACAACAAAAATAAACAAGAGTTGCTCCATACATCCAATAGACAAGACAAGAATTTATAAAGAATTTTTTGTATTATGACACCTGGGAAGTGAACACAGAAAGATGTTACCAATCCCCCTCAATGGGATGGGTTTTTGTATGTCCTCGGTGCTTCATATCCAAGATCTCTCTCTCTCTTCATGGTGTTGAAAACCTAGACAAAATGGAACTGAAAGCGAGCTCACAAGCAAATGTATAAAAAAATGACAATGATGGAGGATCAACGTCAGACCAAAAGCATAGATAAAAATGTGATAAAAAGGTGAGAAAAGGTAGTGAATGAATGGAAAACCCTTTTATTTATTACAAAATATTGAGTTAGTCTAGATATTGGTGCATAATTAAAATATTATTAACCAAATCTAGATCCAAGTTAGTTGGAGTATTTTATTATTTTTGGTGGAGGGAAAAGGAATTTAGAATTGGATAAATCTCTTTATTTAGAAATAATAAATAAATAAATGATTTATTTATTATTTAAGGATGATTTTAAGGAATAATTAAATAAATAATGACTTATTAAATTATTTATAAATGATTTAGTCAAATTTAACAAGGAATATTATTAAATAATGATTTAAATAATTATTCCTAGAAAATAATAAGATAAATAATAATTTATCTAATTAATTCTCCAGTTTTGGGTTAAATATGACCAGAAATATTAATTAAATAGTGGTTTATTTAATTATCCCTAGATTAAAATCAAACAAATAAGGATTTATTTAATTATTCCTCATGGGGTTTCATGTTTAGACCAGAAATAACTTAATACAATATGTCTTATTAAATTATTTCTCATAGTGAAAGAAATTGTACTATGGTAAAATTGGTCTTACATGGTGTACATTAGTCCATCTAATAGTAACAGGTTAGATGACCAAAAATTGGTGTAACTAATTTCCCCCCAATGTGCGAGTGTTAGGAGCTAATCATATCAACGAAGTGCATTGTAAGAACACAATCACTAGACACTGAAGGGGAGTCAGAGAGAGAGACATATAAGACGAACTAAAGCAAAAGAGGACAAGACCCTAAGGAGGTGAGACTTACAGGTGTGAAAATTATATTTTATGAGTGAGAACCTATGATGAATGAGGCAAGAGAGGCATAACTATGCCCACCAAGATGAAAAAGTACAAATAATAATGGTGTGCCCAACAAACATGTGACTGAGCTATATAGTACATGTTCGAATGAATATGGGCCCAAGAAAAGAAAAAAAATGGATCCCACATACATACTATGTCTGGGACAACAACTAGGAATTATACAATAATATATGAGTACATGAGATATCATAAACACCAAAGAGGCCCTGTAAAACATGAAAGGGCTCTGAAAAATGAATGATACATGCAAACTAAAAAGGTGTAGCAAGCGACTAAGGTCAGAACCATAAAATCTGATGAGATGCATCCAAGACTATATTAAAAGAGGTCATCCAGGTATGTGGGGGGATACCTAAAGGGACAACCCCTCATGAGGTCTAAAAAATCTCACACATGCCCAAGAATCACTGGTACAATATGTTGCATCACTGAGCCATCAAGTATATAGATCTTGATCATGCCATAAGGAGCTGGAACTGAGAAACAACAAGTTGAAGGGAAATGAAGGGTCCCTTTGCCTAATCCAAGGCACCAATCAAGAGTGGAAGCTGGAACCAAGGTACACCGCCCTCTAGACCTGTCGTCTGGAATGAATAAGCTGATGTTGATAAAAGGAGCTCTGCCAGAGGTGAGGAAATAAGGGATCCTCAAATAAGGCACGAGGGATAATAGTAGAGTGACTGAAAGACTGATAGCAAGGATGATGGTGGAATGGGGGGTACTGAGTAGCAGGCTGACGACTTCCCTTGTTAGAGCATAAATGGTATGGATGACCTGGCAGTTACTAACTTGACTCTAGAGGGGATAAGGGACAATATGACTGGAGGCCAAAATGTGCGATATGTGAGGAGATAAAGTGAAGAAGAATGGAAAAATATGGCAGGAGACAAAAGCTACTTGGGACAGACTCCATGGATGCGATGATGACTCAACTCAGATGCTCTAAAAAAGGGCGACTCGATGATTCTGCCACATGGAATAGGCCTAGTGGGGACCATAAAAACATGAGTAAAAGGTGGTTACTCATGACAAAAATCGACACGAGCATCGAAAGGTATGATGGAAAAGTGGTGCACCAATTACAAGTGTCACAAGTGAAGAAATTTGATTTTGGGATGTGGCGAAGTGACGCTTCTTGGAAAAAAGGTTTCCGGGTGAAGTATCAAATCACCCAAAATGAAAGCTAGCTACCTAAAGGAAATAAAATGCCCATTTCAAAAGGGAAATGCTAAGGGAAAAATTTATTAAGTTAGAGCACATTACGAGGATGACGAAGAGGGTTTCCTTCAAAATCCTCTAGAATGGATGCCCCTTTACCCATATCCTTATTAATGATTTAAGGGCCTAGCCATAATGAGTCAAACTTCCCATGACCAAGGACATCATGAGCCTAGTCATACACTAGAATAAGATCTCCTTTGTGAAAAGTACGATGGTGTGATTATCGGTCATATTGAGCTTTGGCACACTTCTTAACTACTTTGGTGGCTTGCAATGCAACACGATGGTATTTGGAAGCATGCTCAAGCATGATAAGTCTTTGTTCTAATGGTTTGTTGTTAGGGATAATTTTGACAGCTAGGTGAAGGGAAGGGATTTCACACTCGATCGATAAGACTGCCTCCTCACCAATAGAAACATGGAAAGGAGTAAACCTAGTGGTGGTTTTAATAGAATTTATATAGGCCCACAAAGTAGGGAAGAGCATAAGGTGCCAGTTGGTTTTGTGCTTTTTCACTCTTTTTTGAAGCGTATTTTTATGGATTTTATTGACCACTTCAACTTGGCCATTACCTTAGGGGTAATAAGAAGATGAATATTGGTGCTCAATGCCCAACAGAGAGGATAGCTCACGCCATATGTCATCTTGAAAATATTGGCCATGGTTAAATACCAAATATTTTAGAACTCTGAATTGAGCAATAACATGGTTAAAGTAAAAGATGGTTGTGGTAGCTTCCATGTTATTGAATGTTGGCATGACCTCAACCCATTTGGTGAAATAGTCAACTTCCATGATGATATAATTTTGGTTACTAGAAGATGGATTTTGACACTCCATAAAGTCTATGGCCCACTTACAGAAGGAACCAGATGATATGACAGGATAGAGGGGAGCCAGGGGGCTCTAGCCTTTGGGGTGAAATGTTGGCAATTGGAACAATGTTTGACTTCTTCAATGCAATCACCAAAGAGAGAAGGCCAAAAAAACCCAATGCACATGATTTTATGGTCATTAGCGAGACCACATAGGTGGCCAACACAAGCGCCGCTATGGTAGGCATTAAGTACTTTCTCAGCTTTAGTTTGTGTGAGACAACGATGAAGGAAAATATCTACACCACGACGATATAGTTCGTCATCGAGGAGAAGGTAGCAGGGGGCCTGGTGTCAGATTCGTCTTCGAGAAACATGATCAAGATGGAGGGAAAAATCCCGGGTCCACAGATAGCTGAGGATGTCGGCATACCAAGGGTCATTCGAAGTAATGGAAATCAAATTTTCATCGGGAAAATCATCATTTATTAGGGGATATTATGTACTAGTAGGTAAGTCAAAAATGAGTTCTGTGAGGGCTAAACCTTTCTTTCTCTCTGGTGTGACAAATTCAAGATCGAATTCCCAAATAATAATGATATAATGGTCATACTTCCCATTGATTATCTATTGATTCAATAGGAAGGCCATAGGATTAGAATTATTCATGACCTTGGTGGAACGCATGAGGATATAATGATGAAGTTTGTGGACCGAGAACACAACAACCAGCAAAAATTTCTCTTCATGTGAGTAGGACATAGGGGGGCCTACAAGGTTCTTACTGAAATAATAGATAACATGCTTGATTCTATTGTCATCTTCCTTAATAAGGTCCCTAACAACCGAGTGGGTGGAGTTTGAGATGTACAAGATGAAATCCCTATCAAAGTTAGGAGGACTAATCAAGGGAGTGGAGGTGAGAGCATGTTTCAAGGTATCAAAGCACTCTTGAGCATACGAATGGAATGTTAGATCTAAGGAGTCTAAGGAACCCATGTGTGGTGGTCACATAGTCAGGTATGAACCAGCGAAGGAAATTAGCTTTTCCTTGAAGGCTTTATAGCTAGAGTAAGGTACAAGGAATAGGAAGCTTAAGAATGGCTTGAACTTTAAAGTGGTCAAGCATTATACCATATTTAGACATAATGAAGCATAAAATACGGCCGATAATAACACAAAAGATTTAGTTCAGTCAGTTGAGGTAGATATTATACTTGCGACATCGGATAAAGATGACATGCAAATGATGGAGGTGTTGTGCCCAATGTTTAGAATGCGCAATGAGGTCGTCTAAATAAGTAGAGATAATATCAGCTAGGTCATGAAAATAGTATGACATGGCCTACTGAAAACTGGCTCTGACATTCTTAAGGCCAAATGACATGACCCTGTAAGCAAAGGTTCCCCATGGACTAATGAATGTAGTTTTAAGCTAATCAACATGACGGATAACAATTTGGTTGTATCCCAAGAAACCAACCATGACAGATAGAACCTCATGCCCAGCACAATCATCGATGATTTGGTCAATGAACTATGTGGGGAAGTTTTCTTTGGGACAAGCTTTGTTCAAGTCATGAAAGTTAGTGTAGACATGGATGGTGCCTTGTTTTTTGAGAATATGAATCGGATTCGACACACAAGTGGTGTATTCAACAGGATAGATAAAACCAGCCTACTTAAGCTTATCAATTTAAGCTTTGATAGCCTCTTGTCGAGAAGGAGTAATGGATGTCAACTTTTGACAAATAGGATTGGAATTAAGCCATGTATCGATATGATATTCGATAATGGCGGTATCAAGCTCGGGAATTTCTTAATAAGACCAGGTGAAAACATCGTGGAATTCCTTGAATAGCTTAGTGTAAGTCTCAATTTCTTTTGAGGTGCATTGGGCACCCAAGGTAATTTTTTCTTCTACCCCTCATTTGTCAGAAATGTTAATTTCAATGGTAAGAGAGATATTGGTCCTATTTCCTTCTTTGAAAGCATATGGTGTAGGAATGGGATTTTTAAACAAATCGAATTCAATGGGAATGAAATCTTTTGATTCCACAGCATTTTGTTCATGGGACTGCTATGGGAGGAAGTATGCAGGGTGGTGCATATCATCCCATGGAAAGTCAGCGATGGTCATAGCTTCCATAATGTATTCATCAGAATGGAAGATGGGGTGACTAGTGCAAGGATGACCACATGACACAGTGAAGCTACCACACTCATCATCATGAGAAGTGAGGTTCACATGCGCATCATTATGGAGGGTGATAGAAGAACAAGTAGATGAAGAATATATCAATGTTGAGCCCAAGGTGATCATTGAAGGGAGGTTAGGAAAAATAGAAGGGGATGCCCGAGAGGGATATTCCGCCAAGGATCTCATAGATGATGACAGGTAGAGGATAGTGGTCAAAGGCTCTGTCATCCTGACATTGGGAAGGGGTATGTAAATGGGAGTGGATGTGTCCTATAGTTTTGCTGAAGCATAACACATAAGTAAGGGAGAGGTAGACTCGTTACGCTCAGCCTCATATTGGCAAACCACTTCCAAGGAGGTGTGGTAATCTGTGAGGCAGGGATAGAGGTGAGTATAGTGGCCATGGAGATCACACAAAGCATAAGGGTGATTTGTGTGTAAAGTCTTGATTTTCTTGGTTGAAGCTAATAAAGTAACATGGAATTATGGGATATTAGACTTAGGAAACTCTTCGTTGACCATGGGTCTCATACGGGTCAATTCAGGACAATTATGGGTAGCATGACTGACAACATCACACAAAGAACATGAAGGAGTACGATTTGGAGTCTTAGGAGGAGTGGGAGTTATTTGGGAAGCCTTTTCCTTAGGTTAATTTTTGTGGGCTTTTCCCCCCTCACCCAAGGCTTTCGCAACAGAAGTAGATTCTTGTTGAGGTGGCTGAGGCACAAAAGCAAAGGGAGGGGTCATAGCGACCAGTTGGACCGAGGTCAAAGTAGTGTGAGGTTTGAGCTGACCAGGCAGGGTATTGGTTAGGGGATAAATGTACCAGACTAGGATCCCCAAGGTCATGTTGGGAAGGGTCAAGGTAGCCTTAAAAGGTACCAAAAATACTACAGAAGGGGGATCAAGAAACGATATCTGACCCGAGGGCTAGTGGCTAGGAAGAATAGCTCCCATATGGTTAAGGCTAGGGGGAACCATTCCAGAAGGAAAAAGAAGATCAGGGACACTAGCTACAGATGAAGGGCCTTGAGGAGGAGGTCCCACAGGCTTAGTCGAAGTAATAGGAGCAGGTTGCAAAGGGAAAGGCTGCTGACTATTCGAACCAGACCATTTGAGGTCAGACCGAGATGATTGCATCATGCAAACATTCAACAATATAGGGTAAAAGACAAGAGGGGGGAGTCCAGAGAATGAATCGAGCAAACAAGAATATGTATAGAATATGGGTGAGACACTGGTTGTGGGTTTAACTATTAGTTTATTGGACATCGAATAAATAATGGACTCTGAAGAGGTTTGAGACTTCGGTTCGTAAAATTTCGGCTGATCAATAGTGACAATATTTCTGTTGTGAGGAAAGAACATCTTACGGTGAACTGCATATGGGACAACATACATCGCATAAGTGTAGCTACGACCCAATAGAATGTTGTAGTCTAAGAAGGCATCAATGAATTCAACGTCAACACAAACAGTTTTGCCCATAAGATTAATAGGACAATTACGGAACATGCCAAGGGGATAGGAAGAGTAGCCATCCCATGCACGGAGGGTGATAGTGGAAGGTGCTAACTAGGGTGATCCAAGAATTTTCCAAATAGAAGTGAACATCACGTAGGTGGATGCCCCCTCGTCAAAGATACATTAGGAGACATTGGAATTCTGGATCTTGACAGGTATTTGGAAGGTGACAGATGCAGGTAGCGATGAATGCTCTGACTTTTCAACATCAAAGAAAATCAAACGATCATCTGAAGGATCCACAACAACCATAGCAGTTAGTAGAGCTTTACATTTTGAAGGGCACGAATGAAGGACTTCCAATGTTGACATCGCGGCTAGGGATTGCTCCAAGCCATCTACTATAGTATAGGTGTGGGTGGCTTTACCAGAAGTAGTGTTTCGGCATAACGGTCCCTTGGGGATCTTGGTATGTACCTCTACCTTATGTTGAGAGATTTGTAAAGGACCAATGGGTGTCGAAATTAGCTTTATGGGACCTAAAGTCTAGGGCATGTTTGCAAACGTAGCGAGAGGCTTGGTGTACTATCGTGACCGATTCTGAAGGTTGAGATCGGTGGTATTGGCCTGGTCAGAGTGCATCATGAGGATCTAGTAATTAGAGGTACTAGATGGAGGAGTTTGATCACCCGCCTAGCCTTCAGGGGGTTGCACAGCCACGTATCCTTGCTGGGGAAAATGATTAGTAAACACAACCTGTTGAGTAGGTGAAACATTAGGAGGAACTGAAGTAGAGGCTTACTGTCCTCGACATGTTTCTTGAGATTCCCACAATTTATGCATCTGAGGTAAAAGGGGACAATCAAGGGTATAGTGACCATAGGCACCACAACAAGAACAAGGCTTATTCATGTGAAGAGGCCTGTTCTTCTTGGGTTGATCACCCTATTGTTGGGTTGCAATGCTAGATTTATTCCCTTAATAATTGTTTCTTGGATTACGTAAAGTGGGTTGGTTATAGTTTATTTTCCTCTTCCTTTTGGAAGTGGGAGGATTACTCAGACTCTGTGGCACATACACCTAACCCTTGGGGAGGGGGTGCTGCTATGGAGCTTGAGAATGCATGCGAGGTGGAGGTGCTTGTGATAGAGGAGCTAGAGCACCTAACTATGGATACAGAAAGTAAGGAGGTTGAGCAACATTGGGGTAAACAGGTTGGGCAAAAGCATTCCCTGGCATCGGAGGATGTGGTTGGGAAAAGGCATGAGGCATTCCATGTCCTAGATACATGCTTCCACGAGGGGGTAAAGTGCTATAGGAGCTGGCCCCTCCCTGAAGGGAACCATAACCCATAGGAGGATGAGTGTATGGATGTGAAATGGATCCAACAATACCATCGGTGGCATGTGATTCCCCTAGTGCATTGGCACCACTAGGTCTGGGGAGATCAAGTATGATGGTATAAACATAACAATATTGTGTGTAGATCAAGTCATATTTCAATGAAACTTGGAGGGATTCTTCCTCAGTCCGAGGAAAGTGATATGTGACATATTATGACCAATAGAAGCCAAAAGGGATGTGATAAACCAGTCTGTTGGAGTAGGGTCTCCTACACTGATGAAACCTGGTCCAATTTTGTATTATTTTGATTATATTTAGTCTAGCATAGGGGTGATAGGGTGGATAAAAGCCCCAATACATTGTAAGTGGGTAAATAGGTAAAACCAAGAGTCTACAAACCATGGTAAGTCTAGGCTAAATTGGTATAAATACTAAGTCTTTTTGAGTCAATAGGCAAAAGATGAATAGAAGTGAATTCTAAGTGCATATTGTTAGTATGGGTTTCAAGTATTTGGATCAGAATCCTACTAGCTGTGTGCGCGGATATCCTTTGTCCTGTTGTGGGCGGACCTTGCTGGCTATGTGCGCAGGTGGGATTTGGGGTTATGTAAGAATCTGCTGATAATATATGAGAAGTATTGCTGGTATTTGTTCTAGATCTATTTGTTATATGAATCTGTGCTCTGTGTTAAATTTGTGACAAGGTACGAATGATTATCTACTGTGTCTATCTATAATATATGATATTTGGTTTACTGCACGGAATATAATTTATATCCTTTTTGGTCGAACACACGTGGATGCAAACCTAAGATCTAGATCTGTAATACTGTGCACACCGGTTATCTATTTAAGCCCGCGAACTAGATCTATTTCCATAGATCTGTGCACTGTGCATGGCTTGGCTTACCTAATCTCTTTCTAGGTGCAGAAACCTGGTTCTATCACCCTCCCATACTACTTTAGGTGAGAATTTGACCTGTGCAAGTAGGTCACTACCGAAAGGGCTAGTAGTATAGGGGTTTGTTGGCAAACCTTAATGTGTGAACCTGGGTCAGGACCCCTAAAGCCAACAAATGGTTCCATTGTCGGGACCGGGAGAATTTTGAGAGATCAGGGAATGCCAAGGCCATATTGGAAACCCAAAAAGAAAGAGATTGATGAATGGTTTGAAAGAGAAGTTCAAGAATTTGCAATAAAATAAAATCGCAGTACAAAGATAACTACTGAAGAGTGGAAGAACAAATATATTTTCATAGAGAGCTATGAAATCTTCTCTGTAAAAATTGTGATCGTACTTCAGGAGTGGTTGGAAAACTTATTTGAATTCCAAACGTGCTGGAAGGATAAGCGAGTTACATAGTGGACCCTAGAACAACATTCGTAGCTAGAGAAGACTGACAATACTACTACCCGGACGATAGATCACTGGGTGGACAACGTACTAGGAGGATTTGTGACAGAATTTGCGATTGATTAGTCAGTATCCTATTCTAAAGGAAAAAGGAGATTCTTTAAAGGGTTCCATGGTAAGTTCCTCAAAACGTTGCCACTGTTAATAAAGATCTTGCTATGTGAGAAAAGTATCCTATGTAGCCATACGTCGTGAATGAATTCCGACCAGAATGAAGGTACTACGTGTAGCGGGAAGTGCTATAGAACCAACCAGGAAGGAGATCGGGTTATGTATAGCCTGGTAAGGGATTTTTCCACATTCAACCCTCCATCAACTCCTCCAACAAGCTCTCATCGAGGAAAAAACTCCCGACCACCCCCACCAACAAGTGACATGGCTGTGCACTTAAAGCTCCCAACCTTTATTTAAGGTGCGGGCGATGAGGATATGGATCAGTTCTGGTTTGTTGCATAATTAGTATGGGCTATGTAGAACATACTAAGTGATGTAGTGCAACGGGCTCAATTATCCCTTGCCTTTGAGGAAAGGGCTCTATATTGGTATATGGGGTACATTAGGCATAAGGCAAATGCAACTATTGATTAAATTAAGGCTGCACTAAAGCAAGAATTCAAGAGACCTAAATCCTACTCGCACACAGTAAATGAAATAAAGGATATCAAGCAAGGGCCATTTGAGTCTGTATGGGAAGTAGATCAGCGATTAAAGAAAGAAATCAGAGAAGGTGGGTTCTAGTATCATGATAGACAACACACCAAATGGTTCATCGTTATGCTGCTACCCTACCTACGGATACCTATGGGGTAGCAATCTATCGAAACATGGGAAAAATCATTGGAGGTGTCTATGAAACTAGAAGTTGGCCCAAGAGATGACACTCAGTTGGGAGTACACCAGATTCAAGGTCAGCTAGAAGCAATGCATCTCGAGATTCAGAACATGCACAAGGAACGCAGACCGACAGTAAGCCCGCATAGATGGTGCATTCGGTGCTGAGTAAATGGTCATACCAAGGATAAATACCCACTACTGACTTCATATACGCTGACTAGAGTGCCTAGTCCCTTATGACCTAGGGAGGCTACAGGGTCAAGTAGAGCATAGCAGGGGTGTTAGTTCTACAGATCAGTTGGCCATGGTGAATAGAATTTCTACACATATGAGTTAATGATGGAGCAAGGAAGCCTATTTCAGGTTCAGTCCAACCTAACATCGCCCAAATCCCCCACAAAAGTAAGGGGATCCCAAGGTCTAGGTAGGGGAGGAGGCCGAGGAGGAAGCACCGGTCAAGGACGGGGCCAACACATCCACTACAATTGTGGGGAAATCGATCATTTTGCAAGAGACTGTGTCAATCCAACTATATAGACCTATCAGTACTGTAGACATTGGGATCACTCGATCGAAGATTGCCTGGTTCTAATAGCTAAGGTTCAAGAAAAACAATAGACTGTCGCACAAAATGTGCAGCGGGTAAAGGTAGAATCACTAGAGAGAGGATCACCTAGTGAAGCAAAAACACAAGCCATCACTGGCCTAGCAATGCAAGTAAGAGCATAACCCCCATAGGAAATCAGCATCGTACTTGGAAGGGAGGATGAATGCAGCCCATTACTCGCACCTAATGATGACCATGGGAAATAGATCAAACCATTCCTACAAGTATGTATGCAGCTACTACACCACCAGTAGACCACAGAGAATATTCAAACTCTACTCAAGGGGTTTGATGGCCAGGCCTACCCAGCTGCGCAGGTACGAAGAATGTATAAACAAAAATGCACAGGTCAAGAGATGCAATTGACTACGCAGATTGGGGCTTTTAATATGGATCAAGTCATTCTTGACTTAGGATTTGAGGTGAACGTAATCCCTAAGCAAACTTGGCAGCAAATGGGTGAACCTACACTTGAGCGGACCACCACCCAACTGCGAATGGCTAATCAGTAGATGATAACACCTTTGGGGAAATTACCACAGGTTATTGTAAACATCGTTGGAATCAAGGTACGAGCTGATTTTGAAGTTATCCACACCATGGGATATACAGATCCCTATCTAGCACTCCTAGGCCTAGACTTGGCCATGACTGTAGGTGGTATCATTAATCTAAAGGATCAAAGTATGAAATTTGAGAAAAGAGGAACACAAGTAACAATCCCACTAGACCTAATGGATGTAGTAAGACATACAAATAGAGTGCAGCCATACCAGCTAGCTACGAAGGATGGAACAGATGGTATGATTTGGCGGAAAGAGGACTCAAGTGGAGGGTCAAAATTCTAGTCACCACACTTACAGGATGCACCTACATTTCGTTTTATGACAAAGGAACTCCGAAGCATATCATCCAAAGTAAGAATTCTACCCTAGTTCCATGGGTTTGGTCACATTCAAGATTTTTTACAAGCATTTGAAGGAGAGGTTCCAAGAGAACACTAGTTGGAAGCCCTTGAATAGGCACTACGCGGTGCGCCGACACAATGGTGGGAGACACATAAGGAGACCATCCATGAATGGAAATAATGTCGAGATATGATGGTCTTGCGATTTCAAGCACCAACAGATGTGCAAGACAAGACCTCCTTGGATTCTGAAGGTCCCGATGAAGACAGGACCGCAAGGTACGTATACAAGAGACTCCAGCAAAGCCCTTATAGGGATACACTGAAGGATGAATTTGTATGGCTAGTTGGGCTGCACTACAGGGACTTAGAAACATACCCCACCTCAACTCAGGATGAGGCCAAAAACAATACTACTATCTGACGGAAGGAACATATCAGTGCGACCATTGGATACACCTAGTATGTCCGAAAGTTAGTTTGGCAATCTGTATCACGTATGACCAAGCTACGCAGCTTCCTTTGGCACAAGCTAGGCCAGACTTCCATAAGTCAGCCCTCCCTAGTTCAGCAGCCCCTACGAAACAAGATTCTGTTGGGGGAGTAGGGGCAGAACATGGCAGACATGACCACTACACAAAAGGTATGAAAAGTAGCTGTTGGAACAATGAACTCTGGTAACAAGGATGATGTACTGTTTATGGGCACCACCAAATGGAAATTCATGAAGAGATTACAGAATATTTTTTACTGTTCATCTGATGGGATGCCCCAAGTAGGAACACCATTACCGTTAGTTACCCATGGGATTTTTCCACAGGGACAGACCAGTAGCTCCATTGGCCTGTATCATGTATATAAATTTCCTACCTATTATGTATACTGCATAATCCTTTATATCATCTTAATCGTACTCTCCCACCTTGCTCCCCACCTCCTGATAGTAGGTTTCCATTGTATACCAATCAGTAAACCTACAACAACTATGGAAATACCACCCAAGCATGAAGCAATTGACAATGTACTGGAGTGCTAGATTCCTGTATGGAAAAGCACTAGGGAGGCCACCACGCCAAATGCAGAATCACTTACCCAGGAGATCCCACTAGCTAGCCCCACCACATTCACGAAAGTCACTACGCAGCTACTAGAGATTGATAAAACCGAAGATGCAACGAGGTCACAGCTTGCGCTCATTCTAGATGAAGGTAATACTCTTCATAGCCATGGCACAAAATGGCTGAGAGCATATGAAACATGGACCCTAAAGAAGCCACGTGCTCTGTACAAGGACCATGATACCATGCTCTCTCACTAATAGTGACCTCACACAAATTATAGGAGCCATCACTCTGAACGCTGAGGAAAAATAGTCTGCTGTAGAGCACCAATAGCAGGTCATGCTCACCACTATTCATACCACCATTCGGGATCTATAGCTACGCACCACTACAATTCAAGACAACCTAATTCAAGAAGATAATCCCGTAGAAACTACCAATACATCTCTCACATAAGTAGAAGACTGGGTATGTTCTGTACCTGGCAATGCCATTTTAGATATCCAATTCCCCGTCGGCACAAGCATATAGTTAGACGTGGCCGTGCTTCCCCGGGAAGCCCTTCAAGGATTTCACACCATAGTCTCCAAATAAATCCATCATCGAGACCAACATACAGACCAGTGACTCAGCCTCCTCAAACGGACAATGGAACAATAGCACACTACCCTCACTCTCGCTATCCCATGGAAAACTGAGCTCGAAATAGCGATTCACCAAATCTGCGCAGAACTACGAGAGGATCTCCCTGCTACAATGTCAGAACAGGATAAGGTGGTAGGCCTAGTAGCAGCATTCAAGGCAACCAAAACAGAATTGCGGGACCTAAAAATAGTGTTGGTACAACAAATTACCATATTGCAGAATCAATTACAACCTGAGACAACCCCAGAGGTCCGCGATCAATGCACCAGCCTTGTCACAAAAGCTATGGATGCCATTACAACACAGATCGTCCAGGAAAATAAATTGATCAAGTCCACCACACATCTCTAGACCATGGTACAGCATGCACCAAAACTTCAGCAACTCAACCAGGACTTAAAAAAAATGGAAGAGGCAGTGGCCCACATCAAAGCTACATTACCCACACTGGTGCCAACAAAAATATTGGTAAGAATTAGGTTTAGTACTATACTCCAAGAAGAAATCGAAGAACTTCGCCAAAAAAGAGACACCATTAGTCAAAAGCTGAAACCATGGGTCACTTCGGCCATCTATCTTTCATAAGATGCGAGATAGCAGTAACGCACCTCCATCAACTATGGGAAAATCTCACCTCATCTGCAGAAGGACCAATGTCGTAAAATCTTGTCGCACACACCCAAGGCGCTACCCACCAGAGTCTTGACATCCTCCCCCCCCTAATTGTAGGTATTAATGAATTTCACACACAGGTGTAGGCTCTACCATTGTAGTGACTCGGGACGAGTCATAAGATTGTGTTGGGGGACTATTGGAGCAGGGTCTCCCACACTGATGAAAGATGGTCCAATTTTGTATTATTTTGATTATATTTAGTCTAGCGCAAGGGTGATAGGGCAGATAAAAGCCCCAATACATTGTAACAAGGTAAATAGGTAAAACCAGGAGTCCGCAAACCATAGTTTGCGGACCATGGTAAGTCTAGGCTAAATTGGTATAAATAGTAAGTGTTTTTGATTCAATAGGCAGAAGCTGAATAGAAGTGAATGCTAAGTGTGGATTGTTAGTCTAGGTTTCGAGTATTTGGGTCAGACTCCTGCTATTTGTGTGCGCGGAGATTCTTTGTACTGCTGTGTGCAGATCCTGTTGGCTGTGTGCGTAGGTGGGATTTGGGGTTATGTAAGAATTTACTGATAATATATGAGAAGTATTGATGGTACTTGGTTCTGGATCTATCTGTTATATGAATCTGCGCTCTGTGTTGAATCTGTGATAAGGTACAAATGATCTGTGTTATCTATTGTGTTTATCTATAATATATGCTAGTTGGTGTGCTACACGTACTGTAATTGTAATGTTCCCAATTAGCCATAACTACTTGGAACATTATAATTACTCCATTTTTAAAATAAGAAGTAAGAAACACAATAAAATCTATCCCAGTGGGAAAAGGGTTTGAGGTAGGAGGATGAAATAAAGCCTCTTGAGTGTGAAGAGGAGAAAAATCAAGGAGCTAGCTATGGTTGACCAAGTCAACCAGCATTGTAAAAAGGGAGGGAAAGCCACTAGGGCAGTGCATTTTTGAAGGAGAAAGCTTCTCAATGAAGCTACATCACCATTGTGTGGGGCCCGGGATGGAGAAGCTCACTTGGAATAAAAAGGAAGAGATAGCAGCAAAGGAATTCATTCATTCATACTTCTTGTTTCAGTCTTATGACTGATTACAATCTTCAGCTGTTTAGCCGTAGTTGCAGCACTGTTTAGTGCAAGGGTTCTCATGTGAGAATTCTAGTTCCATTGTTGTTGCAGATTAATTGGGAGATTCAAGGGGGAGGTCCTGAGTTTCGTTCTCATTAGGTATCTTGAGGAAGCCATCCTCTGACCTTGGTAGTGTAGTCACTCTCAGTGAATGCATTATTTCTGCAATAGCTACAATACCTGGGGTTAGATCTACTCATTTGAGCTTATTTCAGGAGAAGGGGGGGTGATTTCCACTCCAGGAGTTCTATTGAGGAATGTATTGAGACTATTTTTGTATTGTGTATTCTTCTTTGAGAATATCAGATATTTCTCAATACAGAGTTGCTGGGTACAACGTTATTTTCTACAGTGTTGTACATTGTTTTGCTATTTTGCCGGAAACCCTTGCCGAGAGGTCCCAATGTGTTTGTAAAAGAGGTAAATCCTCTCATTTCTGATATTATAATGAATGAAAGATTTAGATATGTGTTATTCCATCTATTTATGTAGTTTACATAATAAGAATAACTTTTTTGCTACCTCCGAAATTTCTATTTTATGATGTACTGGGGTTATCGTTCCTTTTTCCACAATTGAGTTGGGGAGATCTGTTTATTATAGCTAGAGTTATTTTTTTCTGATGCCATTCCATATTTAAGCCACATATATCATATTACTGAGGATCCAAGCCCTGGACTACGTTATTCTTGCACTGGTTTACTTATACAACGTCCTCATTGGAGATATTGTTGAAATTCCTAAAAAGGAATATTATAGTGGTATCAGAGCTCTACTCCTGGCTCAGCTTGTGGAGGGGAGATTTATGTTTAGCATGGAGAAGGAAGAAATCTCCAAGCTTGTAATTTAAATCGTGCAGAACATTTCAGGGGATCTCAAGGAGATGAGGGAGGAAGAAGATTCTTTAGGGTTTTTCCCTAAGGAAAGTACCATCACTGCAAATGGAATGGGAAATTCAAATCCATCACAATGCTCCACCATGCCTTCATTTTTAACTGAAGGAGATAAGGAGGGTTCTCTAGGATAATTTTTTGAAGAATATGAGCTCCAGTCTAAAAGGTTCAAGGAGCACCTAAGCTTTCAGGAGTTTTTCTGGATCAAGGATGGAAGGAGGAATGATTCTTATCAAAGGGAAGGTAACTTGATGCAACGATCAGCCCTACAACTTAGTATGGTGGGGTTATTATTTCCCACATTTTATGGGACACCTAAGCACATAGAAAAGGCATGGGTAGAGAATTTGGACACATACTTCCATCTTCACAAGGTTTTTGAAATGGAAGCTATCAAGATAGCTTCATTGCATATAGAAGGGGAGGCTCAAAACTGGTGGTTTCATGGACTGACCACACTTGGGCATCATCATATCACTTCATACTCAGCTTTCACCAAGAATCTAGTGGAGAGATATGATCCAAGGGATCTGAAAGCCCACTTTGCCAAGATAACCAAACTCAAGCAAGAGGGAGATATTGAGGATTATATTGCTGAGTATCTGTAGCCTTCAGTGATGGTATCCAACCTCACTATGAGTAGGAAGGTATGCATGTTTTTTAATGGGAATTATGAACCATTACAAGGGTTGGTCAAGTCTACAAAACCAACTACACTCCTTGAAACTATGGAGAAAGCTAGAGGTCTACAACACATCTTGCCTAGGGCAAGGACCTTTTTACAGAAAAAAACCCATTCAAGTCCAAGGGAGATAATCCATGGTCATGAATTGAAGGAGAAATGTGTTATAGGGGAAGCACATCCTATCAAGGCCTTCTCCAAGAAGGATGCCAACGTTTTACAACCCATAGAAGACTTTGCTCCAAAAGGAGGAGGAGTTGCAGCATTAAGAGGGGTCCCAAAATATCTAACCTTGATAGTAAGAGGCACCATCATGGGGCAAAGAGTTTTTGTATTGATAGATAGTGGAGCCACTCACAATTTTATTGATTCACAGTTGGTACACAAGAGAGGAATTCACATGGAGGAGTTTGAGGGTTTTTCAGTTTTGGTCCCAGGAGCCATGACTCTACAATGTGCCAAGTATGTTCCAACACTGACCATTACTATGGGTACCTATACCTTGACAGACCACTTCTTTGTGGTAGATATTCCAGACACCAATGTCATATTGGGAGTCTAGTGGTTAGTCACTCTTGGGAGAGTTACCACTAACTCGAGAACTTTGGAGATGGAATGGACTAGAGGAGAAGATGCCCAGCAAAAAAAGATCAAGGGTATGAACACATATCCTCCTCAGGTTGTTTCAACACATAGGATGGAGGCAGATCTATGCATAGGGGACATTGCATGGGTAGTGGAGCTGCATGTATCCAAGGTGAAGATCAAGGACACGCCGGTGCATCTAGATGTTCAATCCCTTTTGGACCGGTATTCTACAGTATTTGGAGATATTCCACTAGGGAGATCTCCTGACCGAGGGTTTGAACACACCATTGAGTTGGAACAAGGGGTACAAGCAGTGATCACCACTCCTTATAGACATCCCAAGGCCTATAGGTATGAGAGTGAAAAATCTATCCAAGAGTTGCTAGCACTAGGGTACATCCGGCCTAGTACTAGTCCTTTTGCTTCCTCGGTGGTTTTGGTAAAGAAGAAAAATGGCACATTGAGGATGTGCATCGATTATAGGGCCTTAAACAAGAAGAATTTGAAGAACCGGTACCCTATACCCAGGATCAATGAACTCATGGATGAGCTGAGGGGATCCAAATATTTCTCCAAGATTGATTTGAGGTCCGGGTACCATCAAATCAAGGTGAGGGAGGAAGATATCCCCAAGACAGTGTTCAAGTGTCACTATGGGCATTTTGAGTTTTTGGTAATGCCCTTTGGATTGACTAATGCTCCAAAAACTTTCAAATCATGTATGAATCATATCTTTCGGGGCCATTTGTGAAATTTTGTGTTGGTATTCTTTGATGATATTCTGATCTACAGCCGCACTTGGGAGGAGCACTTGCAGCATATTGAGATAGTCTTACATATCCTCAAGGAGCAACAATTCTATGCCAAGCTCTCCAAATGTGAATTTGGCCTCACAGAGATGTTGTATTCGGGGCATATCATAGGGATGGATGGAGTAAGGGTACATGAGGAGAACATTCAAGCTATCAGAGATTGGCCTGAACCTAGAAATGTGACAGAACTCAGAGGGTTTATGGGCATATGCACATATTACCGGAAGTTTGTGAAAGGGTTCTCACAACTAGCAGCACCACTTACAGAATTGACAAAGAAAGGGGATTTCCAGTGGACACCCACAGCGCAGAGGGCTTTTGATAAGCTCAAAGAGGTAATGAGTAGTTGTCCTATTTTGGTTTTACCTAACTTTTCTCAATCTTTTGTGTTAGAATGTGATGCATCAGGTGAAGGTATTAGGTAGTATTGATGCAAGGGGGGCATCCTATAGCCTTTGAGAGCATAAATTGGCTCCCTCATGAGAAGCTATATCCCATCTATGATAAAGAAATGTTGGCTATCATGCATGCATTAGCCAAATTCCGGAAATATTTGGTGGGGAATAAGTTTAAGGTGAACACTGATCACAACAGCCTTAGATTCTTTCTTGAATAGAGGCAGCTTTAGGAAAGACAATAGAAGTGGGTGAGAAAAATCTAGGCCTATGACTTTGACATAGAATATGTCAAGGGGAAGAGCAATACAGTAGTTGATGCACTTTCCAGAAGGCCTACAACGTTGTCCATGAGGGGCATGGAAGAAAATTGGAAGCCTCAACTTTTACTTATCTATTACAAGGATCAGATATAGTTGGATAATAATTCGAAGCTCAAGGAGAATATCTTAGTGGCCTCACATGATTCCCCACTTTTCGAGCATCAAGGTTTCGCAAAAAATTACAGATATATCAGGGAGAGATTCTCATGAAAGGGTCTCAAGGAGGATGTGCTCTGGCATGTCAGGGAATGTACCACTTTCCAACAAAATAAGGGAGAGCACACTTATCTTGCAAGATTGTTACAGCCACTAACTATTCTGAATGGGAAGTGGGAAAGCATCTCTATGGACTTCATCAGTGGCTTACCGACAGTGTAGGGTAAAGACTATATATATGTTTTTGTTGATAGAATAACAAAGTATGGTAATTTATTTGCCGTATCTGCACATTATACTACTTCACAGGTAGCTAAACTCTTTTTTAGAGATGTATTTAGACTCCATGGTCTCCCTAGGACCATAGTGAGTGATCGAGACAACCGCTTCATGGGTGGCTTTTGGCAGGAACTTTTCTGATTAGTGGGAACTGATCTGACACCCAGCACTGGTTATCACCCCCAAACTGATGGGTAGATTGAGATAGTGAACAAGTGGCTAGAAGGTTACTTGAGAAACTATCTGGCCAGGCAGCAGAAAGCTTGGTTGCGGTGGCTCCACTTGGGAGAGTATTGTTACAACACTACTCACCATATCTCTATTGGCATGACACCATTCTAAGCCTTGAATGGATATGGGGCACTTTCATTTTCTGATGTGATGTTTGGCGCAAGTAAAGCAACAAGGGCAAGAGATTGGATTCAAGAGAACTAGGACATACTCAGGGCCCTCAAAGATAACATTTCCACTTCTCAGAACCAAAAAAATATGTATGCATATCGTGGTCGGATAGAGAGACAATTTGACGTGGGGGATCTTGTCTACCTATGCCTTCAGCCTTACAAACAGTCCACACTCAAGGTGAAGGGAGCTCAAAAGATCAAACCATGTTTCTATGGGCCATACAAGGTGAACAGATGTGTCGGTAAGGTAGCTTATGAGCTCAAGCTTCCTAAAGGGAGAAATATACACAATATCTTCCATGTATCTTGCCTCAAGAAGGCCATTGGGAGGAATGTAGTTGCCAACTTGGAACTTCCTCCTATTGATGATGAGGGTCATTTGATCTTGTAGCTAGAAGCAATCCTAGACATAAGAGAGAGGAAGCTGAGAAACAGAGTCATCAAAGAATATCTGATTCGATGGAGGAATCTACCAGAGGAGGATGCCACTTGGGATGAGGAGAAGATCTTGTAGCATCTTTCTTTACTATTGCTTTTGGGCAAGCAACTTTTGAGCGGGGAGGACTGTAATGTTCCCAATTAGCCATAGCTACTTGGAACATTATAATTACTCCATTTTTGAAATAAGAAGTAATAAACACAATAAAATATATCCCATTGTGAAAAGGCATTGAGGTACTATGATAAAATAAAGCCTCTTGAGTGTGAAGAGGAGAAAATGCAAGGAGCTATCTATGGTTGACCAAGTCAACTAGCACTGTCAAAAGGGAGGGAAAGCCAATAGGGCAGTGCAGTTTTGAATGAGAAAGCTTCTCAAGGAAGCTACATCACCGTTGTGTGGGGCCTGAGATGGAGAAGCTCACTTGGAATAAAAAGGAAGATATAGCAGCAAGGGAATTCATTCATTCATACTTCTTGTTTCAGTCTTATGACCGATTGCAATCTTTAGTAGTTTAGTCGGAGTTGAAGCATTATTTAGTGCAAGGGTTCTCATGCAGGGATTCTAGTTCCATTGTTGTTTTAGATTGATTGCGAGATTCAAGGAGGAGGTATTGAGTTCCATTCTCATCAGATATCTTGAGGAAGCCATCCTCTAACCTTGACATCATAGTCACTCTCAGTGAGTGCATTATTTCTGCTGTAACTATAGTAGCTGGGGTTAGATCTACTCATTTGAGCTTATTTCAGGAGAAGGGGAGGTGATTTCCACTCCAGGAGTTCTATTGAGGAAGGTCTTGAGCCTATTTTTGTATTGTGTATTGTTCTTTGATAATATCAAATATTTCTCAATATAGAGTTGCTGATTACAGCATTATTTTCTGTAGTGCTGTACATTGTGTTGCTATTTTGCTGGAAACCCTTGCTGAGAGGTCCCAATGTGTTTGTAAAAGAGGTAAATTCTCTCATTTCTGATCTTATAATGAATGAAAGCTCCAGATATATGTTATTCCATCTATTTCTATAGTTTATATAATAAGAAAAACTTTGTTACTGCCTCTGGCATTTCTATTTTATGATGTACAGGGGTCATGGTGCCTTTTTCCACATTTGAGTTGAGGAAATCTCTTTATTATATCTTGAGTTATTTATTTCTGAAGAAATTCCATATTTAAGCCACATACAGCATATTATTGAGGATCCAAGCCTTGGACTGCATTATTCTTGCACTGTTTTACTTATACAGCGTCTTCACTGAAGATATTGTTGAAATTTCTGAAAAGGAATATTACAATAATTTATATCCTTGCTGGTCGAACACACATGGATGCGAACCTAAGATCTAGATCTATAATACTATGTACACTGATTATCTATTTAAGCCTATGAACTAGCTCTGTTTCCATAGATCTATGTGCTATGCATGGTTTGGCTTACCTGCTCTCTTTCTCGGTGCGGAAACCTAGTTCTAGCACCCTCCCATACTGCTTCTAGTGAGAGTTTGACCTTTGCAAGTAGGTCATTGCTGAAAGGGCCAGTAGTATAGGGGTTTGTTGGCAAACCTTAATGTGTGAACCTATGTCAGGACCCCTAAAGCCAACACAGTCCATTTAGACACGATCTTCTAAACTAGAGCTCGACATAAGCTCTTCCTTCTGTGCTATTCTTCAACATGGTCAGATACACAGGTGGCTTAATTTTGACGGAAAGTAGTCAAAATTTTTGTAGCTATGTCATAGCGAAGGGGAAGCGGGAAGTAGGATAGAAAAAACTTTAAAAGAGTCTCAAAATTAGCATGAGAGACAGTGGCCTAGTCGACATACCACTTGGAAACTTCTCTAGTAAGCGTACACTAGAGTAACTGAAGACAGATAGAGTCATGAGTGATAGAGTTGGACGAACACCACATGTGGAAAGAATGAAAATGGTTGGTAGGATTCTGTCAACAATTTCCCTATAACTTAGTGGTATATCAGGGAAGCTTGGTTTCCATAGTAGGCCAACCTCGATAATGGCGTATACAGTCATTAATCAACTGGCTTAACTTAGGAAGGCTTAGGCCTCCCATATAAGGAAGCAAGGGAGGAACCGAAATCATTCTTGTTGTGGCTCCACTAGTAACGGTTCCAACATTAGAGCTGGGTACACCACCAACGGTAGGTCATGCGCTAGACATGATGAAGGTGAATGGTGGAGGAGAAATGGGGATAGAAACAGAAGGAGAACCCCAGAATTAGAGTCGGAATGAGGAGTCAGCGAAGGACTAACTCAAACCCTATGCGGTGGGGTAAGTCTTCCTAATGGAAACTGAGGATGAAGGCCTTGGGAGTGTAATGATGTAAAAGATACACATAACCCAATAAGGAAGAGAGGTAAACAAGGGCACGGAGGTGCAGATTAATTATACAGTTTTTTAGTCTTGGCCTGGCAGTGTAAACTAGGTGGTCTTCACTTTAGGTGTGCATGTGTGTGGTAAGTGTGTTAATTTTAATTAATCCCAGACGTGTGTATAGAAAAAATAAAAAAATATGTTGTATAACTGTAAACAAAACTAAAATTGACAGTAAATGAAACTGAAAGTGACATTAAGATAAATAGCTAAAGATGTATTAATTTAACCCCAAAAATGAGGGCTTCCCACCAACTAGTCTAAAGGTGGGTGAAATCTACTCAAAACACAAAATATGGCTAATAGATCTAAGGTCAAGAGGAACGGGGATATAAAGGTCAAATCTGCTGAAAAGAGGTGCATAAAATAGCAAGAAACTAGAGGGAAAAATGCTGAAAAATAGGTGTCGAAAGGCTACAAACTAAATGGAAACATAGAGGACCCTAAAGGGAGGACCAAAAAAAACTAAAAAGAGATGTTTTGGATGGGAAAATAACCGATTTGAAATGGATCTGAAAATGCAGGTTCAGAACTGAAAAAATGGTTGAAAAACACTAAAATCTCAGAAGACCTGCTTCAACTAAACTCCTCCTTAAAATGTGGAAGCGTACTGAAGCCCTAAGGGGATTGGTTCCTAATTCAATGAGAAAAAATAAGAAAGTATAGGTGCAAGACGGGTAAATACGGAGGTCAGACAACCTTGAAAAGTGCCATCGAAAAACCCTGAAAATTACAAAAAAATCCCGCAAAAAAGTACAAGTCGTAGGTTCTAACCTGTTTTCTGTTGAGGTCGTTTTTTTGTGTAGATATCAGCTACCTGAAAGTTGAGATCATAGGTTTTGGGCTAAAAGGTAGGACCAGCACTTCCGTCTATCTCGGGGGTAGGTTTCAGAAAAAAGTGTCATCTTTTTCGCGACTGATACCTGTTTCCTGCGCAAATGGCCCAGAAACACATGGAAGTTAGAATTTTTATTGGTTTAGGGTAAAAAAGGTTAAAAGAAACATCCATGAATGAAAAATAAGAAGCTGAAAAAAAACCCTAGGGGTTGAAGCAGCTATTCATGCAGGGATATGAAAAACAATAGCGGTCATAATTAAAAACCCTTGTGGAGTCACTAGTTTTTAGTGTGAATTCCAATTGCAAGCGTATGAAAAAAACTCACTTTAGCTATGCATAACAAACAACCCTAACATAAAATGTGGCTGTCAATTTCCTTAGATCTACAGTATGTGATCAGAATAAATGCTACAAAAATCTAGATCTATGCAGTTAAAGACATTAAACAACAAAAATAAACGAGATTTGCTCCATACATCCAATAGACAAGACAAGAATTTATAAATAATTTTTTTTATTGTGACACCTAGGAAGGGAACACTGAAAGATGTTACCATTCCCCCTCAATGGGATGGGTTCTTGCATGTCCTTAGCAATACAGATCCAAGATCTCTCTCTCATGATGGTGCATAAAACCCAAAAAAAATGGAACTCAAAGGGAGTTCACAAGGAAAAGTAGAAAAAATATGACAATGATGGAGGATCAAAGTCAGACCAAAAGCATAGATCAAAAGGTGTTCAAAATGTGACAAAAAGTAGTGAATGATTGGAAAACATTTCTATTTATAACAAAATATTGAGTTAGTCTAGATATTGGTGCACAATTAAAATATTATTTACCAAATCTATATCCAACTTACTTGGAATATTTTATTATTTTTGCGGAGGGAAAAAGAATTTAGAATTGGTTAAATCCATTTATTTAGAAATAATAAGTGAATAAATGATTTATTTATTATTTCAAGGATGAGGTTAAGGAATAATTAAATAAATAACGATTTATTAAATTATTTATAAATGATTTAGTCAAATTTAACAAGGAATGTTATTAAATATTGATTTAAATAATCATTCCTAGAAAATAGTAAGATAAATAATAATTTATCTAATTAATTCTCTTTTTTTGGGTTAAATATGACAAGGAATATTAATTAAACAATGGTTTAGTTAATTATCCCTAGAGAAAAATCAAACAAATAAGGATTTATTTAATTATTCCTCATGGTGTTTCCTATTTAGACCAGAAATTACTTAATAAAATATGGGTTATTAAATTATTTCTCATAGTGAAAGCAATTTTACTATGGTAAAATTGGTCTTACATGGTGTACTTTAGTCCATCTAATAGTAATAGGTTAGGTTACCAAAAATTGGTGTAACACACTACGGCATGGGATGTATTATTCCATTTTTATAATGTTGTGTCACATACTTTTATAGAATAAATGGAAGGGAAACGTGGCCTAACACAGAGTTAGAGGTTAGAGTGTGAAAGGGATATGCAATGTGATAAGGAGAATAAGAGATAATATGATTATATTTCACAACATAAGTTCTTAATGAAATTTGAGTGAGAAGAATGTGGCATTGTTCAAGGAAAAGTTTTAGGCTATGAAATGAACATGTGATTTTTCCAAGGGAATCACAACATGTTTCATTGCAAATGAATAGTGTAGTGTGCATAAGGGAAATGCATCATGATGCAACATAGAATTATAGTTTGCATAAACTAATGGTGATTTCTTGACTTAGTGGAATGCAATGCAAATGACATAAATTGGCTAAGTGTTGGGAGGATTTGATTTTTGTATTCATAGATATATGGATATATGGAAGGTCGAGCAAGATTGAAAGTAATGAGAAAAAAAAAGAAGGCAACACAAGTTTACTGATAAAACTATTATTGTAGTTTAGGGGCACAAAAATTACTTCAAGCATGGGATAAGTGTTACGTACTTGGTGGTGCAACAGAACTTCAGATAATAGGGATGTAATATTAAGTTGTGATGTGGTTAGTAAAGGATCTATGTGATAACTCAATGGTGAAAAATAAAATGGGGTGGTTGGTTTATATTAAATTTTAGGTGGTTGGGAACCATACCTTAGGGTCCAAACCTAACCCATTTATTTATGTAATAATACCAAGGGGCCTAGTTAGTATTTAGTTGAGTTAATAAATCACGTAAGTGGTTATCCACATTAACAATAATTTTAAGTGGTTGACCCGCATTATAGAAAAGGGACCACAATTAGTTATCAATGGACCATAGCTAATAAATAAAGTGGTTAATCGATATTATGAAAGGGACCACTACTAGTTAGGGTTTTTGATGTCCTAAAGATATAAATAGTTGTAGATAGTAAGGGAAGAATCATTGAGTATTATTGAAATTTAGGTTCACTCAGTTGGAGGTTGCCCCCTTGAAGAAGCAAGTGAACATTGAAATCTACTTCTAAATAATAAAATATCTTTGCATGTTGTCTCAATTCATGTGATATTTTTGTGTTTCATGAAATATTATTGTAGATTTTAACCATACACAGAAAGTAAATCCAAAAGAATTCTTCAAAAATAAAAATAAACAATGGAAATAATAGAAAACAAATACATATAGATGTTCCCCTGCATCCCAAAACTGGGACTACTAGATTATTTTTTCATTATATTCCTTTTGATGTTACAATACATATATATAAATTTCAAACCATTCGTTAACCCTAATCCATTATCCCTGGATTAGCACATAAACATAGTTCCCTTGAACGGATCTACAAAATACCATGGGAATAAAACCACAATTCCCAAAAACATATGCAAAACCCATGGACAAAACTATGGGTAGATACTCCCACCATCTTTGGGTTTACCCCCATCCTTGGGTCATCCCAAATATTACAGGGTCCGCGTAAAAAAATAAAATCTCAGAGTGTTGCCCTTGAACCTATATAGAGGGGCTACCTCCCACTGCGATTCCCCTTATAAGGGGGGTTGTTGCCCCCCTGTGACACCCCCCTGATTGCAGCCAACATAATGTACAACACATGTTTCTAGTCATGGAATGAATAAAAACATACCAAACATTCTCGCACTTGTTGTTTTCTTTCCACAAAAGGGGTCACAGGGGAGATTGGTCATTAGTCCACACAAATAGTGCCCATTATTTCTATGCACTGAGAAAACTTCTCAGTTATCATGAACTTCATCAATGCATCTGCAACATTCTTCAAACTGTCCACCTTTACTAGCAAAAATTTTTTTTCCTCAACCATATGCCTCACAAAGTGATACTGAACATCGATGTGTTTTGTCTTTGAATGATGTGAATGGTTCTAAGAAAGGAAAATTGCACTTCTGCTATCATAGTCTATCCTTATAGGTCATTTCACCAACCCCATAATTGAAAAAAACCTCTACAACCAAACTAATTTTTTGCTTTCATGAGTGGCTGCCATGTATTCAACTATTCTATTTGAAAGAGCCACTACATACTGCCTCTTACTTAACCAATTGGATACTCTTCTAAATAGGTTAAAGATGTACCCACTTGTAGATATTCTTTGATCTAGATCTCCAGCTTAGTTTGCATCAACAAATCAATTAATGTCCAAAAATTTGTCCAAACCTAGTATTCCTTAGATGCACAAACCATAATCACTAATTCCATGCAAATACCTGGAAACCCGCTTCACTATTGTCCAATTCTCCTTCCCTGTATTTGAGATAAAGCCACTCAATAATCCTAGTATATTTGCAATATGTGGTCTAGTGAAAACCATTTCATATATCAGACTACCAACCACAAACTCATATGGAACATGAGACATGTCCTCTTCTTCATCTTGTGTCTTAGGACACTGTTCAACAGATAACTTGACACCTATAGGAATGGGAACCTTCACCATTTTACTATCCTACATATTAAACCTCTACAATATTTTCTCAACACACTTTCTCTAGTTTAATGAGATCTTCCTCTTTTCCTGATCTCATTTAATTTCCATGTCCAAAACATAGTTTGCAGCACCAAGATCCTTCATTTTGAATTTGTAGGACAATTGGGTCTTCCAATACTAGATAATTTCTTTTTCATTTTCAATCAAAAACACATCATCAACATACAAGGCAAAATAAATAACACGATCACCAATTAATTATAAATGCACACAATGATCCACTTTTGTTCTCTTGAAGCCAATTCCTTGTATATATGTATCAAAATTTTGATACCATATCCTTGGTGATTGTTTTAACCCATACAAATACTTTTTTAACCTCTATACTAGTTCTTTCTCACCCTTCACTGCAAAGCCTCCAGGTTGCTTCAAGTAGACATCTTCTTTCAATTCCTCATGAAGAAATGGTGTCTTCACATCCATCTATTCTAACTTAAAATAGAAAGAAACAATAACATACAAAGGTAATTTAATAGAAGATAACATGGAAATAGGGTAAAAAATATCACCAAAATAAATTCTCGGGACCTAGGGATAACCTTTGGCTACCAACTGAGATTTGTGTTTCTCCACCTTTCCCTTTGAATTCATCTTCTTCTTAGACACTAAGTTTATTCCAATGGGTTTCGTTACAGCCGAAAACTCCACTAAATCCTAAGCCCCATTTTTCTCCAAAGGTTCCATTTCATCAACATTGGCCTCTTTCTATAGTTTTTCATCCTCTAAATATACCACCTCCCTAACAGTTATTGGATTATAATCAATAATAGATACAAAAAAAATTGAATAGAAAGTAGATGTACTATACCATTCTAGATTCCTTCTCTCTCGATATGATCTTCTCAAAACTAGAGTTTGTGGCTCTTCGTCTCATGATTATTTTTATATTTTAGACTTTGATTCTTCCTCCTTTAGCCAAAAATCTATATTCTCAGGTTCCTTTGGTAGGAATTCATTTTTAATAACATATTTCACCTCTCTAAACATGAAATCTCGATTATAAAAAACCTTCATTTTTTATGGGTTCCAAATATTATATCCTTTTAAAGCATCCTTATACCAAATAAAGATTCACCTTTCATATTAACTATCCAACTTGGTTCTTTTCTCCTTTAGAATGTGTACATATGCATCAAATCCAAATACCCTCAAATGTGAAAGAGAGAGTTTCTTACCACTCCATACCTCCTGTGGATTCTTATCCTCCAATGTTGATGAAGGTTATCTGTAAACCAAGTAGTATGCAGTCTCCACTACCTCTACCAATAATTCTTGTTGTAACCTTACACCACTGAGCACGATTCTTGCATTTTCCATCAACATATTGTTCATTATTTTTTCAACTCCATATTTTTTAGATGTGTATGTAGTAGTATTTTGCCATGCTATACCACACTTCTTACAAAATCTTGAAATTCCTTCTTGTGGAACTCTCCACCATTATCTGTCCTTAACACCTTGATCTTATTCTCAGTTATATTTTCCACCACATCCTTAAATTATTCAAACTTGTAAAAGACTTCAAATTTCTTCCTAATGAAATATATCCATGTATTCCATGACAATTCATCTATAAATGAGACATATTGCAAAGACTTTCCCAGTGATGGAATCGACACAGGTCCAAACACATCATTGTGCACAAGCTCTAATATCCCTTTCTCCCTCTTAGCACATGAGGGGAAACTCACAGTATTATGCTTCCCATATACACAACTTTCATAGAAACTGAAATGTAGATTGAAATTATATATACCTTGTAACATACCATTACCATGCAATATTTGAAAGAAATTCTTTCCAATATTTCCAATCCTTTGATGCCATAGCATGATTTTTCTCCAGAGATCACTAGGTTTTCTGCTCCACTTTCAGGAACCTCAGACTTTTTACATCCAATAATAACAGTGCTACAAAAAATATTGTACAAAGTTCCAATATGAACTCCTTGCATCAATACCAGTGCTACCTAAACCACCTTGTAGGTATCTTTCTCGAAAACTATTTTTCAACCTGCATCATCCATTTTTCTTACAAAAATCAGATTTCTGACCAATGCATGAATATGAAAAACACCAGGAAGTGTTCTAATTCTTCCACCTTGAAAATTTAAATTAACTTTTCCATGTATAATTATTTTATACTTCTCATCATCCTCTAAGAAGACATAACCACCATCATATTTTGCGTACTCGCAAAACCACTCCCTATGGGGAGTGAAGTGAAAGGATGCACTCGATTCAATCAACCATGCCTGATGACCTACATGTGTACATGAATAATAAGACAATTCCACATACCCACCTTCATCTAAGGTGGTTTTTTCCTCTACAGAAGGAGCGTCATCTAATCTGTTTCCTTTTTTAGAAGATTTAGATCTACAGTCGTTTTTTTACTTCCCTTCCTTTCCACATTTCCAACACACCTTTACATGTTTTCTTGGAGATTTAGATCTCCCTCTAGTTTTAGATCTCCCACTCAAGGACTTATTTCTGTTTCTATTCTAGTACTTTCCTCATCAACACAAGGAACCTCTATTCTAGCTCTCCAATTTTTTTCATCTCATCTCCTCTGACAACAAGGATGATACTATTTCATCAAACTTCAAGGTAGTTGTATTGTTACCTATTGCAACAACCATACTATTCCATGAATCTGGTAGAAAAAATATAAAATTGATGCACTTATCTTCGTCTTAAATTTATACATCAATTGATAACAATTTTTTTACAACAATATTAAAGGTGTTCAAATTCTTTCTCATTGAGTCTCCATCATTCATCCTGAGGTTATATAAATTTTTTCGTAGAAACTATTTTTTCACTAGAGACTTATATTGGTTCAATGTCCCTATGTAATATCCCAAAATAGGAAAAGAAGTAATATTGAACACAAAACTAGAAATAGCAATGATAAATCAACACATAAAATTTAAGCATATCATATATCCATCATATTAATATTATAGCAGAAAAATGTGTACAAGATATTGAGGAAAAAGACACTCAGGTTAGGCAAAATAAGCCTCAATAGACCAAGTACATGAAATATGAAGCAAAACTGTTACACAAGAATAACGGAGGCTAAGACAGGGAAGTTCTAGCTGGGGCTTACTGATACTATGAATATAAAAACATGTATCTGCTGATATGGTGCTTAGAAAATACTAGGATCAAAGACCTAGGCCTTCCAGCACTATTCCAAGATAGCCCAGAAGGGGTTTCTGAAAATACTCAAAATGAAGAAAACACAAATATGGCCCTAGGGATGAATAATATCTGAAGCTAGAAATATGATAGGAGGTGTGTGATGTTATGTAGGAAATGGATGATACTCCTCCAATAGATTTTCTAAATGAAAGGCAGATCCCCTCACTGAAATCTAGCTCCCCAACTAGGGCTTTAAACCCTCCACTACAACTGCTTACTGAAATAACACAATCCCTTCAGGAAAATGTGATGTAACTGATATAAGTACCTTAGCCTGATACCAAATGATCAAATGAAGCTCATGAATCTTCCTTACAAGCTTCCCGGATGAAGGGTTTCTCCCTCCACTGGAAAACAAGCTCAGAAGTTGGGTTTCTCAACCCTCCACTACTGCAACCCTATAACACAACACAACCCTGGAAGAATATGCGTTGTAGATGATGGATGAATCTAGGCCAAATTCTAGATAATTGAAATGATGCTCAAGGTACCTCTTCTGAGTAGGCACTCGAAGTCCCCCTAGGATGAGGGTGGGATTCCCGCTCGGGAACACCCTTTTTCTAGACAACACAACAGACTTAGCTAAACAAATTAAGTGTGAAAACAGTCCTACAAGACCACAACATTAATAATCCAAGACATGTCCTCTATGGCTTCCATCCTCTTCCTTTTATGCTTGGTGAGATTCCTCACCCTGGATCCCACTCATTAAAGGAATTACTCTCATGCATACACTCCTCCCAATTGTAATATTCCCAATTAGCTTTCAACTAGTTGGAATATTAAAGTTTGTTTTTTCTTCTTAGTTAGAAGAATAATAGGGTCGGGAAAACCATAAATCTCCTTAGTAGGAATAAATTCACTCCTAATGTGAATAAGGAGCATCAAAGTAGCTGGATAAAGCACCCTTATGTGTGAATAGGGGATGAAGCATGTGGATGGGGTCAAGTTTGACCAAACCAATAACATTGTTATGGAGGGAGTGGAGAATCAATGAGAGACAGTGCAGTTTTGGAGGGGGAGTCTTTTCATGGAAGGAGCATATTTAATGAGTGGGACCAATTGTGAGGAAGCTTGCCAATCATATAAGGAAGGGGATGGCAACCATGGAATCTAGGTTGAGGATTATTTTTTTTATGGTCTATTGTGACTTGTTGCTCTCTTGAGTTGTTTAGCGGAGACTACAGTGTTGTTTAGCACAAGGGTGTTCTCGAGCGGGAATCCCACCCTCATCCTTTGGGGAATTCGAGTCGCCACTCAGGAGAGGTTATTAGGCTACATTTCTACATTCCACATTAGGCCAAGCTTCAGCTTCCTTCTACAACGCATTTTCTGCCAAGCTGGTGTTGTGTTGTAGGGAAGAAGCAGTGGAGGGTTTGACAAGGCCATTTCTGAGCTTCTCTTCAGTGGAAGAAGAATTATTTCCATTAGGAGGCCAATAAGGGAGGTCCTTGGGAGTTATTACAAAATTTGTAACTAGGCGAAGCCATTACCACCCCCTATAGCATAGTTTCAGTCTTGGACTACGTTATTTCAGAGGGTAGTTGGAGGGGTGGTTTCAGTGCATCATTTGGGGAGTTTTATCTTCCGTGGAGGGATTAGCCTTTCACCTGGAGAGTCAATTGGGAGAAGTACCACACCTTTCTACATCAGCTTTAGCCATATCTTCCCATCTATTTAGTTGCAGTGAATATTTAGCCCTAGGGTTGTAGTTCACCATTTGTATTTTGTGCATTTCTAGAAACCCTTTCTGGGTTGTCTTGGAAAGGTGACATAGAGCCTTGATCTATATGTCTAGCATCTCTTGAGGAATATATCATTTATTTTATATCCTTGTATGTTTCCAGCTGCAGCTATGTCCACTAGGACTATGTTGTATTGATCTTTTGGCATTTTTCATAGCAGCAACATCTCATGATTGAGGGTCTTTATTCATTTGAGTCTTTTTCTCCCTGATTGTATGAGTTGTTCCTCAAATATATTTCACTTCTTTGCTACTAATATTCATAATAAGATATCTCTTTCATTGTCTCATATTTTATGTATTGACATTTACTTCTACTTTCCATTATTGTGTTCAATATTTTTGCTTTTCCTATTTTGGAATATTACACTAATTGATTGTGTTGTCCTCCATTAATCCTCCACTATTTCCATAACAACACTGTTGATTTGGTCAACATTGACCTTTTCCATATGATTTAGCCCCTATTCAAACCTCAAGGTGCTTTATTCAGCTAATAAAATGATCCACATTCACATGAGAAGTGGTTTTATTCCTACTAAAGAGATGTATGGGTCTCCCCACCCACTTATTCATCTATCAAAATGGCAAAAGAAAAATTTAATATTCCAATTAGTTGCAAGCTAATTTTTGAATATGACAGTCCTCCCCTCCTAAATGTTTCTTGTCTTCAATCAACTGCAAGGATATAACTGCCAAGCCTCCTCTCTTCCTCCTGTAGTATCCTTATATGATAAGCTCCTCCACTGAACAAGATGCTCTCTCATCAATCTGTCCCCTAGTTTCTCCTCCCAAGCGTACAAGTTGACCTTTGGTGGTAAATCAAAATGGCTCTCATCATGAACAAGTGCGATATCCATGGAGGTAATTATATGTTGTCTAGAGGCCTTCCTAAGGCATGGGATCTGGAAAATGTTAGGAACTTCAATTCCTATGAGAAGCTCTAGATCCCAAGCTATCATCCAAACAAAATGGGTCACCCTCCAAAGTGGTAACTCAGAGAAAAACTCCTCCCAAATTCTCATGAGAGGCATCTCCCAAGTGGTCAAGTTAACCAAATGGCTCCCGTCATAAGGAAACAAGAGATCTACTGTAGCAGCCATATACTGTCCAATGTTCCCCCTAAAGCATGAGACATAAGAAGTGTGGGGAATCTCATTCCCAATGGGAAAATCCAGTCCATGTGCCCTCCCTCCAATTATGCCAACGACAATGATAAGTACATCATCAACATATGGGATCAAAATCAAGGTCACAATAGCTACCATATGAAATAATGAAGGAGGATAATAGTCCCTCAAGTGGAATGAGCACAGTATTACTCCTAATTTCCTCAGAATATGATATGGTGAGTGGTTTCCCAACCACTTTCTTCCTGCCACAATCCTCTCACATGTCTATAGAAGGTGCATATTGTGTGGTGCCAACTGAGCACACCCCGAGTAAGATATCATATCCCCAAAATCTCTTAGGGAGTGGCCGTCCTCATCACTACTTATGGCCCCAAATCAACCAATAATTCTATAGGAAACAGTGCCCCCTTTCGGAACAATGAACTGTACATGGATGGAAAGGAAATAGAAATACTCAGTTAGTGGATCATTATGCACAAAACACAATCCTTACCATGTACCTTGAGCAATCTTATAATGAAGTCCATGGATTATTTCTCCATAGTGGTCTAATATGTCTCCATGAGGCCTTAATGAATGGAAAGGAATGAATAATGTGCTACATGTAAAACCTTCTTCTTGTGCTTGGAGATCCAAGTAAAGAAGATCATATCCTGGTAATAGATGTCTCCATCCTCCACTCCATAACTCACATCTCCTAATTTCCCATAAAGCGCATCATATGTGAAGTGACCCTTGGAACACTCCATCAATAGATACATACCCCGTAGTGACAGTGTCGTTGGCCTTTTTGATAAGGCTCATATCATCTCATGACTCCATTATTTGACATGCCAAATGCCAAAGTCATCTGCCATAATGTTTCTATATATGGGAGACTCCTTCCTATGTCAAAGTATCTCCTAATCCTCCAAAGATAAGGAGTATCCCATTTGCACCATGATTGTGCCATCCTCTACTCCTGAATCACCATGCAAAGTATGGGAGAAAATCAGCCCATACTCTCCCAAGAGTACCAAAAGCAACAATAACTCTTTCTACCTCCTCACATCACCGTCATACAAACCATGGAATAAAAACATGACGATTGACATGAAAAATGTCACATCAACCCAATACAACCAAACTCCTTGCTGCCACATGATGTAATTTTCCTGCTATGTCCTGACCAATAGAACACCCCTTGATATGTCGCATGATGGAAAAAATATTTCAAGAGTAGCCAACGCAGCCATGCCTCCTTCTACCCTATGTCATAGATATGAAACTGGCTCACCAACCCCTTGCTCATCACCATCACCCATATATCCAACTGTGGGTGTCTCCTATCATGCTCCAAATTGGTATCCATCCAATGGAGAATACCATCCCCCCATATCTTATCACTATCTTTGAACTTCATGAGATGTTGAAGTGCAACCTTCTAGAGATCTCCATATGAAGATCACTCATCAATGACCAAGTTGAACCCATAAGGTTCCAAATATTATATAAGAAATATATTCTCATTGAGTTGTGAAGTGCTCATCAAGAAGGATCTATCATAATAATGGGAAATGTCATCCATAATAATATGTATTCCATCAAACATCTACCTATCCACTGCTACACGAGTATAATGGTCATCAAAATGTCCCCATAGTAGCTGGCCCCCCAACTCATCATTGTTTTTTAGTAACAACGTTGTTGATATCCATGATGGTGCATGTGTTTTCTCATGATCATGCACAATGTTGAACATATAGTTTTGCATTGGGTTGATTAGGATCATGCTAATCCTATCCTTCAAAAATATACACTCCAACCCAAAGTGTTGTGTGTAGATCATCAATGAGATACTAGGATGAATGTATATCTCCCCCTTGAAACAATCAAGGGTCCTCTGCACAGTGATAGTCTATTGCTCCAAATCAAGAGTGTGCTTTGACCCTAGGTCATGCAATTTCCCTGATGGCATATCCCCACAACTCCCCATATGATGTGCTGAAATAATAGGAGGTGGAAATTTTGTCATACCTTGGTTAAGATGATCCTTGGGAACATATTTTATAGCTACAAGGGTTCCTCCTTCCAGTGTGATGAATCCTCCAACTGTTGGTGATGGTGATATATGCTCCTCTACTACTGCACCAGTGCTGGTATAATTTTCCTCCTCATCATGCATCTCCTAAATAATACATGGGACTCTAAATTCCAAGAGAGCAAGACCAATTTTCAAGGATGAAAGTGTTCCTTCTCTTGATGCAAGCACTTCTACAGCAACTGGTGGTGGATGTTGTTCTTATTCCAGAATGATAATATTGACATCTTCCCTTGGCTCCTCATGTGCTTTCTTATCTATGTCAGAAAATGTCTCAATAGGAATTACCTTCGGTTTCTTCTTATCAAACCTTTTTTATCAAAATTTGAGTAAAATATTCATAAGAAGTCACCCTTCCATGTCTTAAATGGCTAAACCACCAAATATGTTCTTCACCCTCAAGATGAAGGACTACAATCTCAACAACTTCTCTTTATGAAACTGGATGTAGCAGGAAGAATGCCTCTAAATTCCTTCTCCAAACCATTTCTATGCATATGGATGACTCATAAAATGTAGATAATAGGAATCTATTGTGTCTCTTTCTTCTAATATTTTTGCAAGGTGTCCTCTCTTCTTTTATTTGAATGAACTAGTGGAGAGTTATATTCTCCTTGAAAGCCCTTGATTGAGATTTGTATCCTACAAGGTATTTTCTTATAGTCTCATGAGATAATTTTCCTCCATTTCCATGCCTTTCATCTTCCTCTTCAAGGAAAATGTACATAGTAGATTTCTTTAGAGCTCTATGCAATACTGGTTTCTTCTGCTACTGATAAGAAGTGCATGGACCTTCCTCATCTTGAAACACTCTTGAGGTCTCATTGCATCTCTCCATTCTCATTTGTTTGACCTACTTGGAGAGTTCCTTCATAGATCTAAGAATATATGAGGTAAAAATAATCCCCTCCATAATTTTAGATCTCCTCTTCTTTTTATTCTTCTTCTTATTATTCTTCTGATGACATATTGGTTGAAATACACAAGATGAGCCAAGATTATGTTATGATACCACTGTAATATCCCAACATAGGAAAAGTAGTAATATTGAACAAAAAACTTAAAATAAAAGTGATACATCAACACTTAGAATGTAAGCAGATCATATATCCATCATATTAATATTATAGCAGCAAAATGTGTACAACATCTTGAGGAAAAAGACACTCAAGTTAGGCAAAACAAGCCTCAATAGACCAAGTACATGAAATATGAAGCATAACTGCTTTACAAGAGTGACAGAGGCTAAGACAACACAGTTTTAGCTAGGGTTTACTTACACTATATATATAAACACATGGATATGCTAACATGGTTCTTAGAAAATTTCAGGATCAAAGATCTAGGCCCTTCTAGCACGATTCCAAGATAACCCAGAAGGGGTTTCCGGAAATACTCAAAATGCAGAAAATACAGATATGACCCTAGGGCTGAATAATCTCTGCAACTAGTAAGCTAATAGGAGGTGTCTGATCTAATGTAGGAAATTCTTGATACTCCTCTAATAGATTTTCTAAATGAAAGGCTGATCCCCTAACTCAAAATCTAGATCCTCAACTAGGGCTTTAAACCCTCCACTACAAATTCTTACAGAAATAACGCAATCCCTTCAGGAAACTGAGATGTAACTAATAGAAGTACCTTATCCTGATGCTAAATTATCAACTGAATCTCACTAATCTTCGTTAAAAGCTTGAAGGATGAAGGGCTTCTCCCTCCACTGGAAAGCAAACTCAAAAGTTGGGTTTCTGAACCCTCCACTACTGCAACCCTGCAACACAACACAACCCTGGAAGAATCTGCACTATAGATGATGGATGAAGCTTGGCCAAATTATATATAGTGGAAATTATGCTCAATATTTCTCTGCTAAGTAGACACTCGAATTCCCCCAAGGATGAGGGTGGGATTCCCGCTCGGGAACACCGTTATGTTAAACAACACAGGAGACTTAGCTAAATAGTTGAAGAGTTCAAATAGTCCTATACTAACACAAAATCAATAATCCAAGACATGTCCTCTATGGCTTCCATCCTCTTCCTTTTATTCTTGGTGAGCTTCCTCAGCCTTGGTCCCACTCATTAAAGGATTTACTCTCATGTATACACTCCTCCTAATTGTCTGTGTTTTCCTCCATTAATCCTCCACTATATCCATAACAACATTGTTTATTTGGTAAAAATTGACGTTTTCCACATGCTTTAGCCCCTGTTCATACCTCAAGGTGCTTTATTCAGCTAATATAATGATCCACATTCACATTAGAAGTGGTTTTATTCCTACTAAAGAGATTTATAGGTCTCCCTACCCACTTATTCATCTATCAAAATGGAAAAAGAAAAAATTAATATTCCAACTAATTGCAAGATAATTTTTTAATATTACACCATAAATTCACCCACAAGTCCTTCATCATAGCTTCCCATGATAATTCAAAAATAATGAATCTAAGAGACAAAATTGTATAGTGCTCTTCACCTTCCAATCTAACTTCACCCAGTCTTTTTCTGATATTCGTGTTGGTGTTGTTCCTAGATCTACACGAATACACTAATATTGGTCCACCAAGAGATCCTCCATATTGAGCTTCCACAACTCAAAGCTATGAGCATTAAATTTATTTATATTTATCTTTCAACTGCTCTCCATCCTCTTTCACCGCAAGAATCGATCCCATGAATCTCCCACTAAATAGGGTCTACCATAGGCTTGGGAAAAATCCCTCACCAAAAATGGCATGCCCTTGAAGCCGAAGCAACTCTGATACCAAATGTAGGTTTTAAATCTATACATAAATTACCTGCAAATGAATTGTTCTAATAGAAAAATAAAGAATGGTGATAATAGAAAACAAATGTACACATATATTTTCTCTTGGATCCCAAAACCAGGACTAACAAATTGATTTTTCATTATATCTCTTTCACTGTTAAAATACATACATACATACATATATATATATATATATATATATATATATATATATATATATATATATATATATATATGTTGAAGCATTCGTAAAACCCAATTCATTAACCATGGATTAGAAGATAATCATAGTTCCCTTTATCAGATCTACATAATAACATGGGCAGAAAACCATCATGCTCAAAACCATGTGTAAAACCTGTGCACAAAACCATGGGTAGGTTTTCCCACCATCTTTGGGTCTGCCCAACTATCATTTTATCCACATAAAGGAAACAATTCCTGGGATGCTTCCCAAGACCTCGTGAAGGGGGGCTACCGTCCCTTTGCAAACCCCCCGACAGGGGAAAATTCTGCCCCCTTGTGACCTTGCCACTGTGCCCGACACAATGTATAACACTTGATTCTAGTCATGGAAAGAAGATAACACATACCCAACACTTTTTTGTAATTTAGTCATTCTATTATTCTCATAGGTCAAGTTCATAAAAATTGGTATCAAACCACTTTCCAAGGCCATTTATACCCCAAATTTTTCGAGAATTATTTTTAGGCTAGAGATGTGTTCTGGCATTTTTAGACCATGGGATCTGTCATTGAGTGCATAACCTATAGATCTGGGGATACATGCACACAATAAATATAAGAGGTGGTTATGTGTGTTGGAATACCTTGTAGCCCCTATGTGTACCGCTTCAAATAGTAGCACATTAGACAGAAATGTGCACAGACTGCACTTCCACATACCCTTGGGTATATCGAAAGCCCCCTAGGGTAACCTGAAACCTAACCTTAGATAATTCATTGGCAATATTTCTACTACAGTATATTGAGAAAAACACTCAAGGATATTATTCATACGTACAATAGGGTAGATGGGTAGTATGACCAATGCTACGGTCTATCCTCCTTAGTTAGCACTATGGATTATTGGTCGTAGTACTATTGTTGGACCTCTATATATATCACGATCTGTAGCACCTAACACTCCTTTGTGACCATAGTTCCTTCATTTATCTAAAGATAACCCCCTACCTTTTCATCCAAATCAGATCCAACTGTTGGATTTCACTTACTATTGTAAATATCATATCCAGCAATTGGGGGTTGGCCGCCATATTACAAATCAGATTCAGTAGTTGTATTTTTCACACGTAGATCATACTCTTTGTGTAGTGAGGTTTTTTGCCACATGTTGATGGTGCTAGACTAGCCAACATTCATGGGATCTCCCCAATATGAATGCCCAATTAGACCTGACACGGTTTCATTCATGATTCCTATTTGTAATATGGCATGATTTTTGAATTCTTAAATATTTTCCTTTGATCCAACAATCATATTTATAAGGGGATGAAATGGTGCCTTCGAAAAGAAAAAAAGTGTGACTCGTGAGTGTTTAGTTGTAGATGTGTCAATGCTGTTCTACTATGAAGGGAGTGAGGAAAGTGAGGCTCTAAGAGAAAGGTAATAGTACCTCCCAAGAAGAGACTCACATGAAAAAGAAGTATTCGTCTGACATCAATTGGAAGAGTCCATAAGAGATGTGTTGATCATTACAACCAATGAATAAGAAATATTTTTCAAGTATCCTCCGAAATAGTCCAAAAGGATGGAACAAAAGATAAAAACCATTATAACACATTTTGAACAAGATAAGTACTAAAATAACCGAAATAGTTCAACTACTTTATCACATATGAAAGAAAACATGATATACAAACATTTGTAGAATAGTCTTACAAACATTCATAATTCATCCATCAAGAACATGTTGGCCTTAGAAGATTCTATTATTATGTAAAAGTTCCAAGATTCATGTATACAATGAACATTTCTAGATGCATATTGGAGTGTTGTAGCCACTCCTTGCTCCCCAAAAGAACTTGGTTATCTCTCTAATGCCTAGTGGGAGGGGCCAAGGTGAAAAGTCATTTTCTCTTACAATGAGGGGGTATATATAACAATGAGGAAGTGATGCTCCACATTCCTTATGACTATTCATATACCCTCATAACTATTTGACTTCCTATGATTTTTAAATTTTACATGACTCTTCATATTACACACATGACGTTTGGACTTCCATTTTACAATACATTTTTGAAACATAATTACATAATCCAACATGATGGTTTGACATGGGACAACTCATAACATGAAATGACATGACATTACTGACATTGGCTACTTGATGATGTGGAAATTTCAATCAACTATTGTTGCTATGTGTTGAGTGTCTTATTGATATTTATTTTCCCTTCACCTCTGCATGGCTTGGTGATAAGGAACCTTCAACAATCTCAAGTATTGAATACTAGTCGCAAAATAGTGTCCCTTTTCTTTCACTTGATTTATCAACCTGTATGCTTAGCTACAAGAATGTATTTCAACGTGTTTCGCTCCTTCATCATCATGCCATGGCATGATAAGGTAATTTTTCATGCAATTCAATCATGATGAGATGACACAAATCGAAAAACCCCCTAGTATAAGATATGCATATTGATCCATTGATTTACACAAGAATAGATGGAAGGTTGGGAAATGGTCTCAGTAACTAAGAAATTGTTCAGTTCAAGCAGTTGGGGGGAAGCCTTGAGCCTTGGGACTACACAATTCATAGTTCAGTCTCAGCTAAGGGATAAAACTACATAGTTTTGGAGGCCAGTGAGATAGTGTAAGGGGATGGGAAGTGAATGAATAAATTACAAAATTTTGAGAGGTAGGGGAGGATAGGCCATTATGCAATTTCACAACTCAGGAGCTCAAGGGATGACCTTGAGGCTAGAGACTGTGAAATGTGTGGTAAATGCCAGGCTAGGAAGAGGATTTTTTCAATTCTAGGAGCCAAGGTTAGGGCTTCAGCACTGAAACTGTAGATTGCAATGGTCCCGAGGGAGGGGAGTGTGCATTTCTAATTCCAAGAGGAAAGGTCACAATTATAGGACTGATACTACGCAATGTGTTGTTCATGGGGGTTGGGTGAAGCCAATTTTCTTGGTCATGAAGCTTTTCTGAAATGGTTATGTGTGGGATCAGTGAGACTGATGTGAATAGTGATGAGACTTTGACTTTGATCACACACTTAGAGTAGTTGATGACACAAAAACATAGATCATCCATGAAACATGAAAAATATTTTTCCCTCCATGTGACAACTTTACTACAACGTAGGACAAGTGTGACACTTAAGATACACTTTGCGATGACCGTGACGACACTTATAAGAGAATGCTTAAAACTTTGGTAATGAGTGTGATGAATGTTTACATGGTTAAATCAACTCATTTGCAGAAATATGACGTCTTGAAATTACTAGAAAAATCTTATATTCGTGATGCAATAACTAACATGTGAAAAGACAACATTTTTCCTAACTTGAAAAATGGATTAAAACACTTCAAGAAAAAACATGAAATGAGTTTCAAAGATTGCAAAAAAAATTTAAAAGACCAAGGAAGGATCTGAAATTAAGCACAGACTAAAATTTTGGAGGTTGTTGCAGTAGCAACAACCCTTTGTAATATTCCCAAATGGGAAAAGTAGTAATATAGCACATAAACATGGAAAATAACAATGAATACATCAATACACCATTACATGAGAAAAATTTACAACCCTATTATTAATCATATTAGAAAATAATGGGCACAATATCTTGAGGATCAAGTCTCTCAAGCAATACAAAACAAGCCTCCAATAAGCAAATATGCTAATAAATGAAAAAAACTACTATACAAATGCCATGAGCCATGAAAATGTAGTTTTAGGGCATAAAATGCTACAGGAAAGATATAACAATATCATTCTATTGTTATATAGCTCAAATAATTTTGGGAGTGAAGATCTAGGCACCCAAACACTTTTCCTAGACAACTCAGGAAGGGTTTCCAGAAATGCCAAAAAATGCAAAATGCTGGAATGCAACCCGAGGGATGAATTGAAGCTACAACTGTATAATAGATGGAGGTGGATGAAATAGATATATAAATTAATAGATCCTTCTAATTAAATACCGATCCCTTCACTGAAAAGAAAACACCCCAAAAGAGGCATTGAAACCTCCACAACAAATGATGAATAAAATAACGCAATCCTTGAGGGAAACTGTGCTGTAGGAGGTGGAAATAGGTTGGATTGGTACAAAAATATGCAATACATATCCTAAACCTTCCTTTCTAGCCTCCTAATGGAAAGAATACTTCCTTCACTAAAAAATAGCTCAGAAATTATCCCTATTAATCCTCCACTGCAACGCCTTGCAACACAACACAAATCTGAATAGAAACTACGATGTAGCTAAAGGCTGAAGCTTGGACTGAGGCCTGGATGTGGACTATATGTCTCAAAAATCTCTCCTGAGTAGGCACTCAACATCCCCCAAGGATGAGTGTGGGATTCCCGCTCGGTAACACCCTTGTACTAAACATTACAACAAACCCTTCTAAATAGAAAAAGCATGCATAGAAATGTCACCTGACAAATCCAAATCTAAAAAGATAAAATTCAATAATCATATAAAATTCCTTCTATGGCTTCCTTGCCCTTCCTTATATGCATTATTATCCTTCTCACCTTGGGTCCCACTCATTAAAGACACTACCGTCATGGTTACTATCTCCCATTAACTTTGTTGATTCACATTGATGATCCACTCTCTCTATACCAGTGCTGTTGATTTTGTCAACATTGACCTTGTCCACATGCTTTTTCCCCTGTTCACACATGGAGGTGATTTATCTGGCTATCATGATGATCCATTTTCACATTAAGAGGGATTTTATTCCTACTAAAGAGATTTATGGGTCTCCCTACCCACTTATTCATCTATCTAAAAGAAAAAAGAAAAAAGGAATATTCCAATTAGCTGTATGCTCATTTAGGAATATTACACACTTGGCGACACACTGGTGGAATTCTAGATTCTCTTCCTTGGTTGACTCTTTTGTCCAAGGCCTTGGTTCTTCTTGTAGTGTTGATTCATAATGTATATTACTTTGGTTTCCCCATTTCCCCCCTGAATATACAATGGCCTCATTTATACCTTCTCAATTTAACACAACATAAAATTCTGCAATATCACAATGTTTTGAGTTGCGAAAGGTGGTGAAGTTTGCGATTTTGAGATTCTCAAAGTTTAATTTTTCATATTTGGTGTTTCTCCACTGCCAGCAGGCCTGGACAGTACCCCAGCGAAGTCACTACAAGAAAAAAAAAATTACGTTTCCAGCAAGCTTCGTCATTACCCTGACAAAGTTGCCAGCTTCACCTCTTTGTGCGGGAAGCCTTTCTCTTATTTTTCCTTTATTTTTATTTTTTTATAGGAATCTGCATTGGCACTTATTAATTTTGGATGGAAGATGAATCTCAACTTATTGAGAGTATGATAGGTTGTTCCTTCAGAGAAGCATATAGATACTGCTAATTTAGGTTTTCTCATTTATATTTTTACCCTTCTCCACTTATACTAGTTGGATAAGCATTAAAAAACCAAATGTAGGCCAAAGGTTTCCCAAATAAACATGAGTTCATGTTTTAAAAAAATCTCTCCTCACATATGGATCGTATTTTCCATCATAACTTCATCAAAGAAAATATATAACCAACACATGGAAGAAAGATTGAAGGTTTAGCCAAATGTTGAAGTTTCACAAGACTCTTTAGACTTGAACCACATGCATACTAAGAAGCCAAATCATTTTCATGCACAAGACTTATTCACATGCAAAAAAAAAATAGAAATCAAACAAAAAACAGACTATGTACATAGTGTAGGGAACAACCCTAGATCATTATTTAAAGTAGTGTTTTAAGTCTTGTCCATTGACAGGGAGAGAGTCAATATTATCGTCATGTTATTGGAGACAATATGTGTGTTGGCAAATATTTTTTTGAATTTTAAATGGCCCAATCCACACGAATTGAAACTTTTTGTGTTTTCCTTTATCATCATGGGCTTTATCCCACTTCAAGACTAAGTCTCCCACACTGAAATTCTTCTTCCCTGCAGACTTCTTGTCGAACCACCTCTTGATACGACTTTGATGAAGTGAATTTATTTCTTTTTCTTTAAACTTTTCTTCCTATAAAATGTGAAGAGTGTCCATCCTACACTGCAGTAATAAGCATGGCTTTCCTTGGGATTCTTGTGAAAATTTGAGAGAAGGAAAGCATATGTTTGGAAGGAGGATGGATTCTTTTCCATACACTAAGAAGTAAGGGGAGGTGTTCAGAAAGCACGTTTGCATGACTTGGTCAGCCCATAAAGAATTTACCAAAGAAAATTACCAGTTCCTCTGTTAAGATATTATGGTATGTTTGATGATACAAATCATGTTCTTATTGCAGATTCAGTGAGACCATTCCCATGTGGATAGTAAGATAAATTTTTAAGGAAATTCCATTTTATAATAAAAAATCGTATAATTTTAGCGATGAAAAGTATGTTTCATTATCAAAAAAAGGTGAAGTAGGAATGTCAAACATGGAAATGATATTTTGTTTAATAAAGTTGATGACTTCTTGATTATTTGTTTGCTTAAGAGGAACTTATTTTTTCCATTGCATAAAGTAGCCTGTGGAAGTGAGAATATAGTTGTATTGTGCCTTTGAAAAATGAGGGAAGATTTCTCCAATGACATCAAAGCCCCATTGTTTAAAAGGTTCTTCCAGTGCGATAGGTTACAATAGGGAAACCAACTTCTCATTTCATCCAACACAAGTTTAACACATAGGACCCTTACGGGCATATGCGTGAGCATCTTTGAATAATATAGGGGAATATAAACTAGCTCACATAAATTTATTCATATTCTTGTTACCAGTGAGATATCCTTGGGTTGGTCCATCGTTGATAACACACAATACTTTCTCTAATTTGTGTGCTTCTAGGCACTTGAGCAATACTCTAATATGGTGCTTTCTAAAAATCACCCCGTGCACTAGCTCGTAAGATAATGATTTGAGCCTAAGTTCCCTTTTCTGTCATGCAATAAATGGTAGGGAATAGTATCGTGCATAAGGTATTCACACATACATGTGTACCATGAGTATGTGATGAGACAAGGGGGTGTTTTCTCTACATTATACATTTTTATCTCCTCCTCCCATCCAGAGGGATATTATTCTTCTTTTTCATCCACTCCTTCTGCTCCTAGTTGACATAGACCATGGCCCTTCATTTCATGAATTGGTTTGACTTATAGATCATAATCCTGTAAACCACACATCTAGTTCACTCTCATCTCACCCTTATCTTTTTGGATAAACAACAACTTGACTGTTCGGTACACAATAAATATAATATAGTGAATTTTCAAGAGATATGTTGGAAATGCTTCACTTCCTTGTATAATAAATAAATTTTTTTATCAATGGAAAGATAATTAATTTCAGGTCCTTGAAGACTGACACTCATTAAATATATTTCTTCTCATTTTTCTAATCATCCTTTTTGTGTAATCACAATGGTGAGATAAGTGTTAGAAGAAACAGTGTAAAGCATAAAATCTTTGTTAAAATATGGGTTGTATAGAGTGGGCTCTTCTGTGATAGGTCGCTCGATATGGGAAAACCTGTGCCTTTCCATTTTATCCCATCTGTAGTGAAATCCTTCTTTACCATCTCCTTAATTGTCTTGAGAATCTAAACATAATAAAATATGAACTTGTGGAGGAATTTTATTTTCCCTACGAAGGACTGCATAGATTTCTTGTTCACTGGGAATAAAATCCATGTAAGTTCTTTTATCCTCACTAAGTCTACTTTAATCCCACTTTATGAAATGATATGTCCCAAGAGATTACCCTTAGACACTACAAAAATACTCTTTTTTGGATTAAGGTATATCCCATACTCGCAACATCACTCAAAAATTTTCCTCAAATGATGTATGTGGTTAGAGCTATTCTTATAAAACATCGTGACATCATCAAGGTATACAACCAAGCTCTAGCCAGTAAGTCCGTGGAATGCGATGACCATGTATCGTTGAAATGTTTCACTGGAATTTATCAACCCAAATGGCATTGTCTTGAATGCAAATGTTGCCCACTTCGTGTGGAATGTTATTTTGAGTTTGTCATGCTTTGAGAATAGAACCTAGTTATATATAGAATGCCCATTCAATAAAGATAAAGTCTCTGACCTTAATATTGTTTGAAATATATGCTCCATAGAAGGAATGGGGTAATTTTCTTTGTCCAGGGCACATTTCTGGTTGCAGAAATCAACACATAAGCAGATTTCCTTGAACTTCTTTCTAACTAGGACCAAGTTTTATATCTAGGTAGAATTTCACACTTTATATATGATATGAGCATCTAATGACTTCCTTAACTCCTTTTGAGTGAGAGGCACTAGAGTTGGATGTATTTTCTGCACCTATTGTTGGAATTCCTTGGACCCTCCTTTGATTGCGATCAAGTGTTGGATAATTTTCTTTTCATAAGTTTTGAGCTCATCATATGTCCACATGAATACATCTCGGTATTGCTTGAATAAGTGGATAAAATATTTATTCTCCTATGGTTTGTAGAAGGCATTAACATTAAAAAATTTCAAATCCTTTTGTCTTCCCAAATTTATTTTCTCGTGTGACACCATTGAACTAAGATTTTTTGTTAGAAAATTATATATTATAGAGCAATGGAACAAATAAAATATATGCGTACAACACAAACAAACAAAGAACATAAGACCATAGAGACACATATATATATGTTCGACCCAGTTTGGGCTACGTCCACCCTGAATATCCAGTCCTTTCTTTCTATTATCCAGCAAAATGAAGAGACACAACCTATAGAATATCCATTGTAATATCCTCTGTTATCTCTCATAGTCTCCCTATCTGTTTCTCGCTCTGATAATACACATAAAATACACAGCCACAACACAATACCCTCATACAAGAAAGGGGTTTCCTTTTAGGGAAAAAAACACAAAAATAAACATAACTTCTACCGTTAGATCATCCTCTTAATGAACGACCCATATTGATTAGAAATTACTATACTTTTACAAGTCAATTTTACATCTGTTTTTAGCTTCAAGGGCACTGCCCCCGAAACCCCCTGCCAGGGGGGGCTCTTTAAAGTGGTAGCCAACCCCCCCCCTGATGGACCCCCCAGGCAGCGTTTAATTAGGGGAGGTGTTACCGCACCATTAAGGTATAGGGGTCCAAGGCTGTGATAAAAAATAAACAAGATAATCAAGCTCCACACCCAATTTTTTTTGCATTTTTTGGCCCTTGGAAGTGATTCTAAAAGTCTGATATTTTTTCCAAAGATATCATGCCTATCGGCATGGGTTTTTATTTTCTCACGCTAGCTGCATCCTGCAGTTCGTTCTTGTGCTCGTCCTCATTGATAGTTACATCCCTGAAGATATCAAAATTCATCATAAAGTACAGTATATGCTGATCATCACTGAAAACATGCAAATTAGTGATATTATTAGGGATGGATGGCTTATAAATAATTTCTACATAAAATCCATCCTTAAGCAGTTAAAACCTAGTAGTAGGATTTTCCAGTGCATCTATAGATGAGTTGTGTATTATAGGAAAAACAATAGTGTTAAAAGATTTGAAATGTGAAATAAAATGCCATACCTCTTGTCGATAAATTTTTAGATGATGTAACACACAGTGTATAGTATCACGTACCTATCATACAAAAATCTCTGAATCATGTACTCCTTTGAGAACCACAACATGGAGTTTGATGGATCTTTGCAAATATAAGATGAGTGCTTCATATTTTTTAGTGTTGTTTGTGCACTCAAATTTGAAGCGGCTAGAGATTAGATGTTTTCTCTGTCTCGGGTCTATTAAGAAAAAAACAAATCCAGAGATCTCTTATGTTTTGGAACCATCAAAATACAATGTCCACATCTCATATGTACAAGGAATATGTGTTAGACTAGTACTATTATTATTACTACTACTAACTCTACAAATGTCATTTTCACCAGTTGGACTGGGAAGGAGTTCCAACTATGTATCTGGTGAGAGTGGGGATGGATAAGAAAAATAACACCCCACTTTAGTGTCCAAAAATAAAATTCCAAATATAAAAAATGAGAAAGCCACTAGTTCATTTTTTCCATCCAAGGGAGTAATAGTATGTTTCATGTACCATTCCAATTTCACTAGAATCTGATTGTTTCTGCCCTTGTGTGGAAGCCATAAATGTGACCAATCCATATAAATATACCCTCATAGCTTGTTGGACCAATCTCTGCTTAGCCATACCCCATATGGTTTAGGAATTTCCACAATCACTTTGTTTAAACATTGGTGAACTTGTTCATCGGATGATAAATAGATGAGCACATTTTTGAGTTCACCAATCACTTGGATGTGAGTCCTATTGAGCTGAATAATTTGTGCATATTTTTTATCCTATTTTTCATTGATTTTATTTGTGAGAGATAATGGAATTACATCCAAATATACACCATAATCAACTAAGAAATTGTGTACATTGTAATTGAAAATATTGAAAGTTAATAAAAATTGAGGGCAAAGTGCATTTGCATCTATCGTTAAAGAATTAAGTACATATTCGAGGGAGCTATAGGACATACTAGATCCATTTTTTGAAGAAGCATTGTTACCTGAGGTGGAATTTCCAAGTGCATGTAGCAGCATGTCCTACTGGCTCGCGATATTTGCAAGTTATAAAATTGATATATTCGTGTGAGATTTCTTCATTTCTTCAAATATGTTGTAATAAAAAGTGTGAGAGATATCTGAAGTGTCTCGAGGAATAACTTGGCTTGTGACTTATGAAGTGATGGTCTTACTCTTATTGCATGTTGAAACACATTTCATTGTGGTGACATTCGCAGAATTTATTTGAGTGTTTTGTGCATAGTTGATGGCCGAAATGATCTTTCTTAACAAATGTTCTTTAAATTTATGATTCGTCAACTCTAAATGGTCCTTAAACTTTATCACCTTTTTATGGTTGTACTCTTTTAGGATATTTTCGGGATGCCTTGGAATTTTTTGTAGAATACACAGAAGTGCAGGCAGGCCTTCAGACATCCAATCCAGATCTTGGTCTACTGTATCTTATTTTTTATCATCCTCCTCTTTATCAAATTCTGATGGCTCCTTTTCCTATTCCTATTCACTGCCTAACCCACGGGAAATATCATATGAGAGTACAAAATTATATCTGTCACCACCATTCTATAGTGGAGGTTGTTATGAGCTTTATGCGTTCTCGAGAAACTACGGTAATTCCTCAAGGGTGGTGAAAAAAAATATTCAATAGTAGAAATCACTATACTAGTAGGGGTGGTTGGGTTCTTTTCAGAAAATATGGAAGTTTTTATACTCATGAAATCAATCCAATAGCTTGTGCAAACTAACAAGTTATAGGATGGATGGCCCGAATCTAATTGTAAGATATTTCCAACATTTATATAAGCTTGTGCTAAGGAGAGTCACCAAATTTAGGAATATGAGTAGGGGACGTGTTGTGAATTTTGTTTCCTTGACTGGAAGATGTTATATTGGGGTTGGTAAGGTAATCAGCCATAGAAAATTGACTGCCCTCCTTCTAGTGCCATAAATTTTATGGTGTTGCATCAGCCAACATTCCGGGGTCTCTATTATATAAATTCCCAATTACACCTCACACTGTTTGGCATAGGAGTCCCATCCAGAATATGGCCCATTTTCCAAATTCCTAAATATTTTCCTTGGCTCTAACTGTCAGTAAGGGACAGGGATGCAATGGTGCCTTTAAAAAGTAAGAAGGTGTGTCTGGTGAGTGTTTAGTTGTCAATGTGTCAAATTTCTTCTATTGCAAAGGGAGTGAGGAAAGTGAGCCTCTAAGGGAGAGGTAATAGTACCACCCAATAAGAGATGCATACGAACAATAAGGATGCATATAACATCCAATGGAATAGTCCACAAGATATATGATGATCATTACAACCAATGAATAAGAAATATTTTTCTAATATCATGTGGAATAGTCTACAATGATGGGAAAACAATAACAACCATTACTACACATTCTCAACAAGAAAAGTACTAGAATAACCGAAAATTTTCAACTAATTTAGAACATGTGAAAGAAAACATGAAATACAAACATCCGTAAAATAGTCTTACAAACATTCATAATCCATGCATGAAGAACGTGTTCTCCTTTTAGGATTTTTTTATTAAGAAAAATTTCTAAGACACCTATATATAATGAACATCACTAGCTCCAATAGTGGGGTGTTGGAGCCACTCCTTTCTCCCCAAAAGAACTATCTTATCTCTCTGATGCTTTGCAAGAGGAGCCAAGGTGAAAATTCCTTTGCTCTTACAATGAGGGGGTATATATAACAACGAGGAAGTGATGCTTCACCTTCCTTATGACCCTTCATCTAACCTAATTCTAAGTTACATGACTCTTCATATTACACACATGTCCTTTGGACTTCCATTTTACCATACATTTTCGAAACATAATTACATAATCCGCCATGATGGTGTGGCATGGGACCACTCATGACATGACATGACATGGCACAACTGACATAGGTTTCTTGATGATGTGGAAATGTCAAGCCACTTCTATTGTTGTGTGTTTAGTGTCTTCTTGAGGATGCTTTTATTTTCACCTTCACATGGCTTGGTGATAAGGAATCTTCAATGGTCTCAAGTCTTGAATAGTGTTCAAAAACTAGTGTCCCTTTTCTTTCACTTGATTGATCAACATATATGCTCAGCTAAAAGAAGTTCTTTAAAAATGTTTCCCTCCTTCATATTCTCCTTCATCATATTTACATGGCATGATATGGTAATTTTTAATGAAATTCACTCATGATGAGATGCCATCAATCTTAAAACCTCCTAGTCCAATATTATGCATATTGATCCATTGAATGAGTCAGGACATGATGGGAGGTTGGGAAAGGGATTCATTAACTGCACAATTGCGCAGTCCAAGAAATCAGGGTGAATCCTTGAGCCTTAGGACTGCATAATGCATAGTTAAATCTAGGGTTGGGAGAAAACTGCACATTTATGGAGGCCAATGAGCCAGGCTAAGGAGATGGGCACTAAATGAACACACTTCACAATTCCGGGAGAAAAGGAAGGTTGGGACATTACATAGTGGAGGAGTGTAGGAGATCAGGGGGTGAGATTAAGGGTAGATATTATGTAATTCATAGTTAAGGAAAGCTTGGCAAGAGGAATTGTGCAATTCTAGGAGCGAAGGTCAAGGCTTGAGGACTAAAAATGTGCATTGCAAAAATCCTCGGGGGATAGGAAATGTGTAATTCTTAGTGTGAAGAACCAAGATCATAGCTAGAGGACTCATACTACATAATTCATAGTTCATGGAGGTCGGGTGAAGCTAAGTTACTTGGTGATGAATATTTTTAGAAATGCTTAAATGTGGGATTAGTGAGATGGATGTGCATAGTGATGAGACTTTGAATGTGATCACACATTTAGAATACTTGAAGATACAACAACATAGATCATACATGACACATGAAAAATTAAATTCCCTCAGTGTGACAAATTTATTACAACTTACAATACGTGTGACACTTAAGATACACTTTGCAACGACTGTGACAACACTTGTGTGACAACACTTAAAACTTTGGAAATCAGTGCGACAGAAGTCTATATGACTATAAAAATTCATTTACACAAAGATAAACTCTTTAAACTACTATAACATGTTATAAAATTAAATATTACAGAGCAATGAAACACATAAAATATATCAAAAACACAAGCACACAAAACACATAAAACCAAAGAGACACATATATATGTGGTTCACCCAGATTGGGCTACATCTACCCTGAACAGCCAGTCCTTCCTTTCTATTATCCAACAAAATGAAGAGACACAACCTACAGCAGATCCGTTGTAATATCCTTTGTTATCTCTCAAAGTGTCCCTCTTTGTTTCTCACTTTGAGAATACACATACAATACATAGCCGAAATACCATACCCTCATACAAAGAGAGAGGTTTCCTTATAGAGAAAAAAACCATAAACTAAACATAACTTCTACTATCATATCATTTGCTTAATGAACGACCCAGATAGACTAGAAATTACTATACTTTTACAAGGAAATTTTACATCTATTTTTAGCTTCGGGGGCGCTGTCCCCGAAACCCCCCGCCAGGGAGGGGCTCCATCAAGTCGGAGCCACCCCCCCTGGACCCCATAGGCAGTGTTTAATTATGGAAGGTGTTGCCACCACCATTAAGGTACAGGGGTCCAATGCTGTGATACAAAATAAACAAGATAATCAGGCTCCACACCCAACAATCTCCCACTTGGAGATTAATTGTAGCAATTGCACTGCTGCTTCATTTGCTGGACAATGAATCCTCTTTGGACCTGGATGTTTCTCATATTCATCATCATCCTTGAAGACCAATTGAAACTGAGAATAATCTCAGTTTCTCCCTAGTTACAACTTTTTTTAGCATATCTGTAGGATTCTGGCTAGTGTGTATCTTTTCCAGCTTCAAATGTCCATCTTCCAAAACTAACCGTATGAAATGGTACTTGAGTTGTATGTGTTTAGTTCTGGAATGAAATTCTGAGTTCTTTTCAAGATGAATGACACTTTGGCTATCACTGTATAACATGACCATATCATTCTTCTTACCCAATTCATCCATAAACCTTTGTAACCAAATCATTTCTTTACTAGCCTCTGTAGCAACAACATACTCTGATTCTCTTATTGAAAGTGCAACAACACTTTGGATTTTTGAAACCCAACTGATATATATTCCACCTACAGTAAATAAATATCCTATAGTTCTCCTCCCATTATCTCTATCACCTGCCATATCTGCATCAACATATCCCTGTAGAGCAATGTTTGAACCGCCAAAGCATAATTCTTGATTTGTGGTACCTCTCAAATATCTAAGAATCCATTTTACTGCCATCCAATGTTCTTTTCCAGTATTATTCATGTACCTTTTTACAGCTCCCACTGCATGTGAAATATCAGGTCTTGTGGAGACCATTGCATACATTAAGCTTCCAACTGTTGATGCATATGGAGCTTTAGACATGTAGTTCATTTCTTCTTGGGTCTTGGGACACATCTCATTACTATGCTTGAAATGGCTAGCAAAAGGTGTACTAATTGGTTTTTCATTCTTCATATTAAATCTTTTCAACACCTCTTATATGTACTCATTCTGAGACAGTGTTAATTTTTTATTTTTCCTGTCTCTCGTTATTCTCATACTAAGGATTTGTTTTGTACCTCCGAAATCATTCATTGAAAATGAATTAGCCAATTTTATTTTAGGCACATTTATTTCCTGCATGTTAGACCCTGCAACAAGCATGTCATCTATGTACAATAACAATACAATATAGCAGCCATCATTTTTCCTTTTCAAATAAACACAATGATCAGAGTGACATCTAGTATAACCTTATTCAGACATAAGCTTGTCAAATTTTAGATACCACTACCTTGGAGCATGTTTTAAGCCATACAAGATCTTATTTAACCTACACACTAATTTTTATTTCCCTTTGACCTCATATCCTTCTGGTTGTTGCATATAGATCTTTTCCTCCAAATCTCAATGGAGAAATGCTATCTTTACATCCAACTGTTCAAGATGTAAATCTTTCACGGCTACAAGACTTAAAATAGTTTTGATTGAAGTCATCTTAACAGCAGGAGAAATATTTCATCAAAATAAATACCTTTCTTCTGTGCAAACCCCTTCACCACAAGTCTAGCTTTATACCTCTTTTTTGCTCCATCTTCTTCCTTTAGCCTGTAAACCCATTTATTTTGAAATTTAGTTTTACCTGCAGGCAACCTGACTAAGTCCCAAGTCTGGTTATGCATTAAGGAGTCCATCCCTTCTTCCATGGCTAGCTCCCACTTCTTCCTAATTTCAACCTGCATTGCTTCTTCATAACATTCAGGTTCACCAGAATCAATCAACAATAAATAATATAATGAAGGAGAGTATCATTCAGGGGGTCTACTTATCCTGGTAGATCTTCTAACACCACTTTCACGTGTTTGAGGTGCCTGTTTCTGTTGTGGTGGTTGTTGTTGTTGTGGCTCTTGATTATTATTATTTTCAGGCACCTTTACCTTTTATGTGATCTCATCAAGAAATGTGTATTCTTTGTTTTATTTTTCATGTTTCTTTTCTTGCAAGTGATTCCTACACAATACCTTTTCATTGAATATTACATCTATGCTCCTAATGATTTTGTGGTTTTCATAATCATATAAGTGATAACCAAAATCATTAACACCATATCCAATAAAGGTACATTTCTTTGATTTTGCCTCAAGCTTTGTTCTATTTTATTTATTAATATGGACAAAGGCCTCACAACCAAAAGGCTTTAAAAAAGAGTAGTTTACCTTTTTACCTGTCCATGCTTCCTCTGGAATACAACCATACAAGGAATTCGAAGGCCCTTTTTTTATTAGATAAACAACATTATCTACATCATCTGCGCAAACTTGTAAAGGAAATCATGCATGCAATATCATACACCTTGCACACTCCATGATTTTTTTGTTCATCCTTTCTGACGCACCATTTTCTTGTGGTGTTCTTGGAACTGTCTTCTCTCTGCGAATTCCATGATCTGAATAGTACCTATCAAACTCTTTGCTACAATATTCACCTCCATTAACTAATCTGAGACACTTCAACTTCTTTCCTATCTCAATCTCAACCAAAGCTTTCCATTTCTTGAAAGAATCAAATACATCAGATTTATTCAGGATACAATAAATCCAAGTTTTTCTAGTTTCATCATCAATAAAAGTAACATAATAACGAGAGGCACCAAGAGATGATACCTGAGCAGTTCCCCATACATCTGTAAGCACAAGATCTAATTTTTCGATCTTCTTTTCTTTCACAACTTTGACGAATTTGACTCTCTTCTATTTTCCATAAATGCAATTCTCACAGAAATCCAAATCAACATTCTTCAAACCTGACAAAAAATTTCTTGAGTGAAGAATCTTCATCCCCTTCTCACTCATGTTTCCGAGCCTATGATGCCATAATGCTGCATCTACTCCTTTGGAAGTTAAAGAATTAACAGAGTTAGAAATACCATTGCATAAATACAATGTACCAACCTTTTCGCCTTTTGCTATTATGAGCACTCTTTTGGTGACCTTCCAAGTTTTATCTGTAAAATTTGTCACACAACCTTCACTGCCTAACTGCCCTGTTGAAATCACATTTTTCTTCAAATATGGAACATGCCTTACCTCCTTTAATAGCCTTTGGTTTCCATTCTACTATTTTAAAAGAACCTTACCCATTCCAACAATTTTACAGGGTTTATCATCACCCAAACGGACTTGTCCAAAATCTCCTTGAACATAGTCATGAAAATATTTCTTATCAGGTGTGGCTTGGAATGAAGCCCCTGAATCTACTACCCAGGAATTAGTAACATTTTTGAGAGAAAGAATCAAGGCATATTGTAACACATCACCTGTCACATTTGCTTCATGATTGTTTTCTTGTTGTCTTTCACCTTCTTTTCCCTTTTGAGATCTATAGTCCTTCTTTAGGTGTCCTTTCTTTCCGCATTTCCATCACACTATCCCTGATCTAGACTTGGATCTGACTTTCCTTGATTTAATTTGACATCCTGAGCTCTTTCCTCTTTCCATTCTTCTTCCCCTACACTCTTCACTCAAATCATTACCCGATGTCTCACCAGAGCTTTTCCATCACATTTCCTCACTAAGGATAGCACCGAAAACATCATCAAACTTTAAAGTAATAGATCCAGAGACAAAGTTACTAATGACCATAACTAACCGTTCTAGATTTCTGGCAATGAGCACAAAAATAAAAGAGCCCTAACTTCATCTTCAAAGTTTACCCCTATAGAACTTAACTGACTAGTAACTATATTAAAATCATTTAAATGGTCTGCAACAGATCTTCATTTCGAAATATTCATATTAAATAAACGTTTCATAAGAAATACCTTGTTTGAGGCCAAGGGTTTTTCATATAGTTTTTCCAATCCCTTAATCAAACCCTCTGTTGTTTTTTCCTTCGAAATATTGAAGGCTACCGATGCCGCAAGGCACAACCGTATTGTTCCGAGTGCCTTTATCTCAAGAATCTCCCATTCTGCGTCTGTCATAGTCATCGGCTTCTTTGTTTTTCAGATGAATGGTAGGTACAGATCTTTCTGATATAGATAATATTCTATCTACATCTTCCACAATGGGAAGTTTTGGTTGTTAAATTTCTCGAACCTAAACTTATCATCATCTGCCATTGCTCCCACTCGAACCAGGAACCCTTAGTTCTTGTGATTTTATCAACCAAATAGACCTTCCACTTTGATACCAGTTGTTATAAAATTAAATATTACAAAGAAATGAAACACATAAAATATGTGGAAAACATAAGCACACAAAACACATAAAACAAGAGAGACATAGATATACGTGGTTCACCCAAATTGGGCTACGTCCACCCCGAACAGAAAACCATTCCTTTCTATTATCCAAAAAAATGAAGAGACACAACCTACAACAGATCCACTGTAATATCCTTTTTTCTCTCTCATAGTCTCCCTCTCTGTTTCTTGCTCGGAGAATACACATACAATACACAACCGCAATACAATACCCTCATACAAGGAGAGGGGTTTCCTTATAGGGAAAAAAAACCTAAATTAAACATAAATTCTACCGTCAGATCATTCACCTAATGAACGGCTGAGATTGACTAGAAATTACTATACTTTTACAAGGAAATTTTACATCTATTTTTAGCTTTGCGGGCACTGCCCCTGAAAACCCCCGCCAAGGGGGGGCTCCATAAAATCATAGCCACCCCCCCTAGACCCCCCAGGTAGCATTTAATTACGTGCAGCGTTTCCACCCCCATTAAGGTACAAGGGTCCAATGCTGTGATACAAAATAAACAAGATAATCAAGCTCCACACCCAACAATCTCCCACTTGGAGACTGATTCTAGCAATTACACCGTTGCTTCATTTGATGGAAAATCACTCCTCTTCGGACCTGGTTGTTTCTCATTTTCATTGTCATCCTTGAAGACCAATTGAAACTGAGCATAATCTTAGTTTGTCCCTCGTTACAAATTTTGTTAGCATATCTGTAGGATTCTGGCTAGTGTGTATCTTCTCTAGCTTCAACTGTCCATCTTCCAATACTGACCATATGAAATGGTACTTGAGTTGTATGTGTTTAATATTAGAATGAAATGTTGAGTTCTTTGCAAGATGAATGGCACTTTGGCTATCACTATATAACGTGCCCATATCATGCTTCTTACCCAATTCATCCATAAAACTTTGTAACCAAATCATTTCTTTACTAGCTTCTGTAGCAACAACATACTCTGCTTCTCTTGTTGAAAGTGCAACAACACTTTGGATTTTTGAAACTAAACTGACGGTTGTTCCACCTACAATAAATAAATATCCTATAGTGCTCCTCTTGTTATCTTTGTCAGCTGCCATATCTCCATCAACATATCCCTGTAGAGCAATGTTTGAACCACCAAATCATAATGCTTGATATGTGGTACCTCTCAAATATCTGAGAATCCATTTTACTTCCATCTAATGTTCTTTTCCAGGATTTTCATGTACCTTCTTACAACTCCCACTGCATGTGCAATATCAGGTCTTGCGTAGACCATTTCATACATTAAGCTTCCAACTACTGATGCATATGGAACTTTAGACATGTAGTCCATTTCTTCTTGGGTCTTGGGACACATCTCCTTACTAAGTTTGAAATGGCTAGAAAAAGGTGTACTAACTAGTTTTGCATTCTGCATATTAAATATTTTCAACACCTTTTGTATGTACTCATTTTGAGGCAATGTTAATTTGTTATTTTTCATGTCTCTAGTTATTCTCATACAAAGGATTTGTTTTGTAGCTCCCAAATCCTTCATTCCAAATGAATTTTCCAATTTTCTTTTGAGCACATTTATTTCTTTCATGTTAGACCCTATAAAAAGCATTTCATCTACATACAATAACAATATAATATTGCTGCCATAATTTTTCATTTTTAGATAAACACAATGATCAGAGTGACATCTAGTATAACCTTGTTCAGACATAAACTTGTCAAATTTTAGATACCACTGCCTTGGAGCCTATTTTAAGCCATACAAGCTCTTCTTTAACATGCACACTAATTTTTCTTTCCCTTTGAGCTCATATCCTTCTGGTTGCTGCATATATATCTCTTCCTCGAAATCTCCATGGAGAAATGCTATCTTTACATCTAACTGTTCAAGATGTAAATCTTCCACTGCTACCAGAATTAAAATAGTTCTAATTGAAGTCATATTAACAACATGAGAAATATTTCATAAAAAGCAATACCTTTCTTTTGTGCAAACCCCTTCACCACAAGTCTAGCTTTGTACCTCTTTTTTCCTACATCTTCTTCCTTTAGCCTGTAAACCCATTTATTTTGAAATGTAGATTTACCTGCAGGCAACCTGACTAAGTCCCAAGTCTGGTTATGCATTAAGGAGGCCATCTCTTCTTCCATGGCTAGCTCCCACTTCTCTCTACTTTCAACTTGCATTGCTTCTTCATAACATTTAGGTTCACCAGAATCAGTCAATAATAAAGAATATAATGAAGGAGAGTATCATTCAGGGGGTCTACTTATCTCGGTAGATCTTCTAACACCACTTTCAGGTGTTTGAGGTGCATGTTGCTATTGTGGTGGTTTCTATTGTTGTGGCTCTTGATTATTATTATTTTAAGGCACCTTTACCTTTTCTGTGATCTCATCAAGAACTGTGTATTCTTTGTTTTATTTTTCCAGCTTCTTTTCCTACAACTGATTCTTATACAATACCTTTTCATTGAATATTACATCTCTTCTTCTAATGATTTTGTGATTTTCATAATCATATAAGCGATAACCAAAATCATTAACACCATATCCAATAAATTTACATTTCCTTGATTTTGCCTCAAGATTTTTTCTATTTTATTTGTTAATATGGAGAAAGGCCTCACAACCAAAAGGCTTTAAAAAAGAGTAGTTTACCTTTTTACCTATCCATGCTTCCTCTGGAATACCACCATACAAGGAACTTGAAGGCCCTCTGTTTATTATATAAACAACAGTATCAACGACATCTACCTAAAATTGTAAAGTTAATCCAGCATGCAATCTCATGCACCTTGCACGCTCCATGATTGTTCTATTCATCTTTTCTGACACACCATTTTCTTGTGGTGTTCTTGGAACTGTCTTCTCTCTGCGAATTCCATGCTCTGAAAAATACATATCAAACTCTTTGCTACAATATTCACCTCCATTCTCTGATTTAAGACACTTCAACTTCTTTCCTGTCTCAATCTTAACCAAAGCTTTCCATTTCTTGAAAGTATCAAATACATCAAATTTATTCTGAATATAATAAATCCAATTTTTTCTAGTTGCATCGTCAATAAAAGTAACATAATAATGAGAGCCACCAAGAGATGATACATGAGCAGGTCCCCATATAGATGTATGCAGAAGCTCTAATTTTTTTCTCTTCTTTTCTTTCCCAACTCTAAGGAATCTAACTCTCTTCTATTTTCCATGAATGCAATTCTCACAGAAATCCAAATCAACATTATTCAAACCCGGCAACAAATTTATTCAGTGAAGAATCTTCATCTACTTCTCAGTCATGTGTCTGAGCCTATGATGCCATAATGCTGCATCTGCTCCTTTGGAATTTAAAGCATTAACAGAGTTAGAAATACCATTGCATAAATACAATGTACCAACCTTTTGACCTTTTTCTATTACGAGCACTCCTTTGGTGACATTCCAAGTTTTATCTATAAAAGTTGTCACACAATCTTCACTGCCTAACTGCCTTGTCAAAATCATATTTTTCTTTAGATCTAGAACATGCCTTACCTCCTTTAATAATAATTGGTTTCCATTCTATTGTTTTATAAGAACGTTACCCATTCCAACAATTTTACAGGGTTTATCATCACCCAAACGTACTTGTCCAAAATCTCCTTGAACATAGTCATGAAAATATTTCTTATCAAGTGTGGCTTGGAATGAAGCCCCTGAATCTACTACCCAGGAATCAGTAACATTTTCGAAAGAAAGAATCAAGGCATATTGAAACACATCACCTATCACATTTGCTTCATGATTTTTTTCTTGTCGTGTGTCTCCTTCTTTTCCCTTTCGAGATCTACAATCCTTCTTTAGGTGTCCTTTATTTCCACATTTCCAACACACTATCCCTGATCTAGACTTGGATCTAACTTTCCTTGATTTACTGTGATATCCCAAGCTCTTTCCTCTTTCCATTCTTCTTCCCCTAGACTCTGCACTCATAGCATTACCCGATGTCTCACCGGAGCTTTTCTGTCGCATTTCCTTGCTAAGGATAGCACTGAAAACATCATCAAACTTTAAAGTACTAGATCCAGAGACAGAGTTACTAATGGCCATAACTAAACCATTACAGCTTTCTGGTAATGAGCACAGAAATAAAAGAGCCCTAACTTCATCTTCAAATTTTACCCCTACAAAACTTAACTGACTCGTAACTATATTAAAATCATTTAAATGGTCTGCAATAGATCTGCCTTTTGACATCTTCATACTAAATAAACGTTTCATAAGAAATACCTTGTTTGAGGCTGAGGGTTTTTCGTATAGTTTCGCCAATGCCTTAATCAAACCCTATGTTGTTGTTTCCTTCAAAATATTGAAGGCTACCGATGCCGCAAGGCACAACCATACTATTCCGAGTGCCTTTATCTCGAGAATCCCCCATCCTGTGTCTATCATATTCATCAGCTTCTTTGTTTTTCCACTTAATGGTAGGTACAGATCTTTCTAATGAAGATAATATTCCATCTACATCTTCCATAGCGAGAAGTTTTGGCTATTAAATTTCTCGACCCTAAACTTACCATCATCTTCCATTACTCCCACTTGAACCAGGAACCCTTCTTTCCTACGAGTTTATTAGCCAAATATACCTTTAGCTTTGATACCAGTTGTTATAAAATTAAATATTACAGAGCAATGAAACACATAAAATATGCGGAAAGCACAAGCACACATAAAACCAAAGAGACACAAATATACATGGTTCACCCAAATTGGGCTACGTGAACCCCGAATAGCGAGTCCTTCTTTTCTATTATCCAGCAAAATGAAGAGAAACAACCTACAACAGATCTGCTGTAATATCCTTTGTTCTCTCTCACAGTCTCCCTCTCTATTTCTCGCTCTGAGAATAGACATACAATACACAGTTGCAATACAACACCCTCATATGAAGAGAGGGGTTGCCTTCTAGGGCAAAAAACCCTAAACTAAACATAACTTCTACCGTCAGATCATTTTCCTATTGAACGGCCCACATTGACTAGAAATTACTATACTTTTACAAGAAAATTTTACATCTATTTTTAGCTTCGGGGGCGCTGCCCCCGAAACCCCCCACCAGGGGGGGGCTCTATAAAGTTGCAACCGCCTCCCACTAGACCCCTCAGGCATCATTTAATTATAGACGACATTGCTACCCCCCTTAAGGTACAGGGGTACAATGCTGTGATACAAAATAAACAAGATAATCAGGCTCCACACCCAACATAACAGGCCTATATTCATGATGCGACAACTAACATATGAAAAGATGACTTTTTTCCTAACTTGCAAAAGGGAACAAAAAACTTCGGGAAAACACATGAGATGAGTTTCAAATTTTGTGAGGACAATTTAAAGTACCAAGGAAGACTTTAAAATTAAGTGCAAGCTAAAATTTTGGAGGGTGTTGTGGCAATGAAAACACTGCCATAGTCTAGATCAAATTGTCATAACACATTTTTCAGTGCCAAAACTTTGGGGTTTCGATTACTACAGTCGAGGCTTGATTTTTGGAGGATATTTGGTAGTATAAAAATTTTTGGAATGTTGCCACCACAATATTGATCAACTAGGATTAAAACTCCTTTCAAAGTAACAAAAAAAAGTATGCAACCATTTTGGGATGCTTGTGCTATCTTATATTCATGTAAGAGACCTATCCCATAATATTTAGTACGACAAGTTGATCGTAGTGGTATCATTCACCTGTAAGTCCCCAATTTTCATGTGGCCCCAAATTTTTCTAGACATGGATTCAAATGACCCACATCACTAGAATCTAGAGCTTTCCCTCTTTCCAACCGTACTAATCTCAAGTAAGCTCAAATTTTTACTAGGGCTAGTGTATTTACAATACCAAATATCAAGTTATTGTTGCAAGGAAGGTAGTGTAGATATTCAAATATCTCAAGAAAATACTCGGTTACTTTCAGGAATCCATTGACAAAATCACAGAGGCATTGACATCCCTGAAGATGTCTCACAAATCCATAATGGAATAACATAGTGTTTATGCACATGTAGAAGGATAATCTAGACATCACATTCATTTCCATGGAGGTCACCAATATTTGAGCCACCAGACACCCAAGCTGGACATGTACATATTTTATGGATCTAACATGGTGGTATGGGTGGCACAAATGGAACAATATTTATGTCTTAACAATATATGGGAAGATGAAACAAAGCTACATGTGGGAGCTCTTTACTTGGACCAAGATAAATGGAAGTAGTGGTAGTGGCATCAGAAATGATATCCAGGTCGAAGAACTTGGAACATGTTATTAAAATCCATTTATGATAGCTTGGATCAGGAATTTCACTTTCTGGGTCATCTCACTAAGCTCAAGAAAAGATATATAATACAGGACTACATTGCATCTTTTGAAAAATTGGCCATCCATATTGAAGGACTAGGGCATGCCTTTTACTTGGAATGTTTCATTAGTGGATTAAAGGAATATATCCAAGCCCATGTTAGAATGCATCACCCAACTAATTTTTTGAAGCATGCAATAAGGTCTTAGAGTTATAAGTTTCTTTAAATGCCTAATCCAACGATCCAAATTTCGTCACATGGGAACATCCCACCATGGCTACAGGCCCCACCCAAACATTTAAGGTTCAAAAAGTTTCATTGTAGCAACCTTGGCAAAAGAATTCACAGAAAAAATATATAAGACCACGGTTGATGGGACGTAGATTCCAAGCTGAATGGTGGGAAAAATATCCTAGTGGGTGTTCATTTTGGTTATTATGGCTAAGGAAATTGGAAGAGAAAAATACAAAGGAATTTGGAAAGGAAAATGGCATATTTGGCACATTTATTTATGAAAATAATGGAAATTAGGAGAAAAGGGAGGTGAAAGGTCATAGGTTGCATGTGAGGAGGAAAATGAAGAAAAATTATGGAAAATGAAGAAAATATAGGCCTCATTGATAAAATGGCTTTTGAGCTTCAGTTGTTAGACATTTTTTGTTAGCGCATTTTTAGAGCTCTCTCATTATTCTCTCTCTCTCTCTCTTTGACTCTTGGACACTTAGATTTTTTGGAGTGCTTTGGAATTTGAACAAGTAATGTAGGAAAACTAGAAAAAGGAGGAAGCAAGAAAGGAGGATCAAGAATCAAGAAACTATGGCAGGATTCTTGCAAGGTATCGGTTTTCATGTGTATTTCCCTTTCTATATTTGGCATGCATGGTATTGCATGTATTTCTTTGCTGTCTTTGCATGGGTTTTTCTAGGTGTGATAGTTTCTTCAGCCTAGTCTTACCATTTCCTTATAGCCTTGATGAGATGGGTTCTCATACTTCGATTGAGTTGGATGGCCAGATTGGATTTGAAGCTTAGTGGGGTCGATATTCAAAATGACAAACACATGGCCAAGTGATCCCTAAGCCAGATTGTGGATCATGGTAAATCCACCTGCCTAGTAGCCCCTGAGACAGATTTTGGGTTGCAGTAAAGCCATATTGTCTGCCTCGGTGGGCGTAGGAATCCTTGCCAGTGAATGGAAGGATATACGACGAAGCCAAGAGGTGAATTTATCTTTGCTGGGCCTAATAGTACTAGGATGGAATATACAATAAAGCCTGGAGAGATGGTCTCTGTGTATTTCCTATTGAGCCCTGGATCAGACTGTGGGTTACAGTAAATCTTGAGAGACTAGGAGGCAGTCAAATTCCTCACGGTATAGGCAGAGAACTCTGATAACATTCATGCTTGTTTGGATATTTTTTTCGATTGGTTATGATTCCCACATTCATGCTTGGAATATGACACAAGGGTGATTGGCTAAAGTAGATTTGGCTCAACCAAACTATGGTCAGGTGGAACGTGGAAGTCCTATCTCTGATTGGTTTTTGCATTCAGTAATGAAGAGCTCATTCCTTTGGTATTTGTTACACAAATGTATTATTTATTATTTGGATTACATTGATGTTAAATCAATCATATTTCTGTTTCTATTATGCTGGTTATCAGCATGTATTTTATTAGTGATGATGTATGGTTCTATCTATTTTTTTTCTGCTAAATGAATACATAATGTATCTATGGTAAAATAGATTATATTTCACCTTCATATGTAAGGGAGTAATTATTCTTAGTGATTCTCAAATAAGTATTAGACCCCTAGGTTTAAATTTGTTGTTTATGCCTATAGACGCAATGTTTATGACATGTTTGACGAAATGCATGTCATGGTAGGGTGGGTTCGGATGAGTTCCTAATGATGTGATTGCTTCCATATGTTTTTTTTAATGTTATTTACCCTTCATTGAAGTTACAGGAAATTCTGGGCAATGACCTAGGTTCAGGGGATGAAAATGTGGCATAGATCTCAGAGTTGGACACAAAAATGTCTTATTTGAGTCCGAGTCGCTATCTTGACAAGTCTAGCCCATGAATATTGGGTCTATAGCCACTAGATTTCCCTTACAAGACTACAAATCAGCCTCAAAGTGGTTAAAAAACAATTCCCCTTTAGGAAATAAGGCCCTATAACGATGGGTTACCTCCTAGGGATGCCAGTGATGTAGTGTAAGGTGTTTTTTTGGTGTTTTTGTCAATTCCACTTCCTTAAAGTCATATAGGAGGTTGAATCTCATATTAGTAGCCTCTCATCACATGTTTACCTCGGTTGGATGGTTACTTGGGTAGATGTGGGAAGAGGTTGTTACAGAGTGGTATGAGAGCATGGTTCAACCCTTGGAATGGATGTGCAGTGTGTGGATCATGTGTTTATGTTAGTTGCATATGTGTGTAGTATGCTTGTAATATATATGTGTGTGTTTCATCTGTGTTGTGTTGGCCATGGTGGCAGTGGTGTCACAAAGGAAGGGCTAAAGATGTTGTTGTCAACATGTTGTCATGAGGGTAGTATTGGTTATGTGTTGCTCATGCTTATGTATTGACAACATATACTTTCTTACATGTTGCTACATGTTGTGTATGCATTTCTTTTTTATGCTAGGTCACATATTGGTCATGATTGGGTGTTTTTTGTGTATTCTTGCTTATGTGATGCTATATGTGGGACCTTCATTGGTCATTCATGATTAATGATACATATCAATTGGGTGCATATGGTCAAGTTTGCATTGATTTGATTGAGGTTTTTGTGCATAATGTCATTTTATGCAATTAGGTCATCAAGATGATATTGGTATGTTATGATGCTAATGTGTTGGTTGAGATAGAGTAGGATATGTAGATCAGTAAAGTGAAGTTGCAAAAATGGACCTTGGGGTAAGAGAAGATCATCATACATGCATGTAGGTATCTATTTCTTGATTATTGATTATTAGTGTGGTTATATGTACATGTGATGGTTATTAAAGCATGGTATTAACTTGATGAGTATGTTATAGGTTGTCAATGGGCATGTTATGGCTTAACTTGTTGTTGTTGTATGATAATTATCTTGATGATTAGGTTACATGTTGTTGATGAGCATGGCATATAACTTGTCTTTGTTACATGACAGTGACTTGATGATTAGTGTTATTTCATTAAAATCTTGATTTTATATGTATCATTCTAACTTGGATTGGTCGTGCAAATAGTTAGGGTTATGAAATTCATGTATAAGGCGACCTAAATATGACAGCGTGTTGCACTAATCTAGACTAATTGTGCATTTGTGTTTTCTATGAATGAATGATATTTTTTATGAGTCTATGATGTGAAACTATTACCTAGTTACTATTATGGATATCATGACCTTATTTAGGTTGAGTTGATGTGTTGTGAAGTTATATTGTGCTAATCTAGATTGATTGTGTAGACACGATAACCTCCCCTGAGATACATTAAGGTATGATATTGCGTATGTCACCTACTTTGTACTTGATGTCGTCTACTTGTTGTTTGCATGTTTTATTAGCTGTCTGATATGAGTATGTGTTTCTAATACTGCATGAAGAAATGGTCTTATTTTAATATGGTTATAGTAACACACATGTGTTGGGATTGATGACACATACCCGAATATAAGTAGGTGGTAGTTGTAGCTTTAGGTATTATGACCAATTAATGTGAGTTGAATGATGGATTATGACATGGTTGTTAATATTGGTAAAATTTGATCTAGAATTG